>JALLAS010000164.1:0-17214 GCA_036939415.1 Detonula confervacea | reverse complement strand
TAGAAATTCAGGAGTTTTGTGAAGCTTGATCTATTGTAGTTGACTTGGGGTTAAACCCATGCCTTTCCACTTCTCGGGTGAATATCCAAACACAAAGGAGTAGATAATTCCCGTCTAACCTTCCCTCATAGTGACAGGAGGTTGAGGGTTGACACCACCTTGACAACGAGTTCTTACAAAGGGTACCGCAAGCTAACTCATTAATGTTTTCGAATGCTTTAAAGTGCGTGTAATATCTGTTATTTTAGTAGAGGAAAAAGTGTATGTGATATGTGTGGGACATGTCCAATTAAGTTACACTTAGGATTGGAAAGCCCCTGATGTCAACATGCACGGGTGGACTGGTATATTTCAACTGGACGTTCTAAGTTGCCCGATGTGCAAATCAACTTATGTGAAGACCGATATCCCATTTATATTGGAACTCGGTCAAAATTACATTTGCCAGTGTGCTGAGTGAGTCTTGTTGTTTTTGTCAGTCAAGTATTGTTGCAGAGGACAAGGAATTCCCAATTGTGATTGATCTACAACATGCAATTCAATAACAGAGTTGATATTGGGTAGAGTATATTGGATTGAAATAATATTAGACATCAGGCCATCAGTGGAGTAAAAACATTTATGTATTATTTCTATTTTTGACTGCTGTTGGGGCCGTTGGAATGGAATAAGTCAAGGGGGGCTTAGAGTTGGAATGTTAGTTGTGTGAAAGATAACACCAATTCATGTGTTAACAGGAATGGAGCTAAGGGCGTATAGATGCGCCACCCAAATTACTTGCTTTGTTGCAAGCTAATGATATCGCCTGATATCACAAAGTAGATAGAATAGGGCACCGTTATGGAAAGCCCTGCTCCTTGGCTTGAAGACCAAGTCCATGGTAATCAATGAAGCTTGGTTTGACACAGATTGGCATCGCATTGAAGTTCAACGGAGGACGGAACAAAAACTTCTTCTTTGCCTAATTCGTTGAGCTATCGTAACTTATCGTACGTATTTGCTAGCTAATTTTCACAAATCACATGCCAATCAAAACAGATTGACACACAAGAATGCCAATACAGCGCAGAGAGGATTAGTGGTTATCCACTTGCATTTGGTTCCTGCAGCCAAAGGTTCAAGCCCTTCACATATTGGCATGTTTTGGGGCGCTGATGAGTGAGGTGTGTGGTGGCTGGTCAAGAGATGAAGAAGTGAGTGTTTAATTGCTGTTGGTTCTCGCTTCGTGTGTTGCCGATTAAAGATTGAAATTGTAAGGTACTACATCACCGAGGTGTCACAGGGGTATCACGGATAGGGATTAGTACCGAAAGGTAAGATCTGGCATGCTTTTATTTTTCGCAGCTGGATAAGAACCACTTTAGCCCCATTCCTGTTAATTGGCCCATGCACACTGATGACGTTGTGTGGTTCCGTATCAATATCACTGATCCAGACAAACCATGTAGACAAATCCCTAATATCAATACAACGACTGAAAATATATAAATTATTTAATTAAAATGCAATATCATTTCTCATTTAATTGCAGTATGGTATCATTTTATATTTATTTCTTATAATCGATTCTTACTCATTTCTCTATCAGGATTGTTTATCATGCTTGGGGCAGAACGAGTGCACATATTTAGACAATGGTGCTTTCTCTGTGCCTACTTTTTCCTCGCCAACTGTGATTGCATGTTAACTCGTCTTCATTTTTGTCATTCTGTCTAGAATATATGTTGATACCTGCTGTTTGCAAGCAATTTTTTTCTCTGTGTCATAAGTTTTATTCCCTCCCATCGCATCAATAGTATCCCATCCAATGGTCAAAAGATCAGATAAGTACAATTTGCCCAAGCCTGTCAAGACAATCCTTGACCTGCTTCTCATAAAATAATATGTCAACGATGTCCTTCTCCGTCTCCAATTCCATTATATTGAACAACCCTTCACCATCACCCTCCAGCATCTTACGAGCTACTGGATCAAATTAAATTGCAGTACAAAGAGGAGGTTTCTGAGGATGACATTGACCTAGAGACTGCCCTAAAAATGTTCCTTGTGGTCCCTGCCCTTCAAGGACTCTTGAAACACGGCTTCCTGCCATTTTGGGGGATACGCGTGCTTCAAGAGCCAGCCCAACGAAAGGCAGCATTGCGGCCTATGTATGTGCAATTGGATCAATCCATTTTTTTCTTTCTTTTTCATCTCTTTACTTATTTCGCTCTTCTTGATTCCAATTCCAGCCAACAACTTCGCCACGCAGAATGGCAAATGAATTCATTTTTGGTGTTACAAATGTTACAGATGTCTGAGTTACCTAACTAGATGACGGACGGACAGACCGGTCATTACAAAGAGGCATAGTGACTAATATAGGAGTAATCGGGAGGTTTGAGGAAAATGAGCCGGGATATTTTTGAGAGCCCACATCAAGCAAACGGCACCCAAGCAACAGAAACTGAGCGGAGCTGCTCTTTGCATTTGATCCTCGCCCTCCTCCCACACAAATGCGATGAATCAAAACACAGCCATCTCCGGTGGAGCCGGCGAAGCAGTCGCCGAGATATTGGCAAACGTGTCCAGCGATAGCGAGCGCCGAGCCGCCAGCGATGCACCGCGAAACCGTCGCCGTGGCCAAGAGGGCTCGGGATCTCGTTTCCGAAGACCCAACTCCATTACCATCTTCCGCCCAGTACCTTCATCGCAGTATGATGACACCGATGAATCGATGGCAGCTTCATTTGATGACTTAGCTTCGGTAGAATTTTCAGCCGTAATATCAGAAGAAGGAGGCGGAGGAGGAGGAGGAGGAGAGCAGACGGCAGGGGAGGAGCCAGAAGAGCAAAGGAAGATCACCGCCATTGATGTGCAGAAGAAGGAGGCCGACATTTACAACATTGCTGGACATGATGGCGAAGATGAAATAGACCCCTTATCACAAGACTATATTGGCATTTGTGCCAACTATTTCAGTGTAGGTTTGATGATAGGGGGTTCTACCTCTTTGCTGTATCCAGTCCTAGTTGTCAAAGCTGGAGCCACAGCTTCAATGCTGACAGCATCCTATGCAATTGTTATGGTATTTTGGTCATTCAAGATCATCTTTGGTTTTATGAGTGACTGCTTCCCTATCTTTGGATACAAGCGGAAACCATATATTGTAGCTGGTGTGAGTTCCTCTGTTGAAGTTGCTATGATTTGGCCGGCATCAAGTCTTTCTCACTCGTGTTGACCTTTTAATACTCTTCATTGCTTTAAAGTGGATCTTCTGTGCACTAGTACTGATTTCACTGGCTAAAGAAGGGAATGATGTTGACCCTAGTCATTTGGTTGTAATGCTAGCGTTGGCCAACCTGGGCTACGTCTGGGCCGACGTTGCAGCCGATGGGTGCATGGTATATATAGCTCATCGTGAACCAATCGAAAAGAGAGGAAAGATGCAAACGCTGGTATATTCTTGTAACAAGCTTGGCCAGATTGCCATCAATGCACTCATTATGATTGGCTTCTCGGGGCCTCAGATGAACTGTGCTGGATTTGAGCCCAATCCTGATATCCCATGCACCCAAAACATATATGTGACCAAACGTGTCGAACAAGGGCTCTATCAAAGTAATCCATTTGGGTGGTGTTATGAAAAGTGTCACGCAGCTACATTTGATTGGGACTACTTGACAATCCCGTACGTGATTTATTATGAATGCTTATTGCATGCTAGCATATTGCTTACTTTATTTCTANTTCGTGATTGCTGCGTCAATACCATTATATCTTCGGTTGAAAGAAGACAAAGTCAAAGCTGAACCGAGAGTTGAATTCATGAAAAAGTTTTGGTCACAAATCAGACGACGGGCTTGCTGGCAGATTATACTTTATGGAATGATTTCTCACATCACATTTGGGATTATGAATGGTAAGTACCAACGGAATCCTTTTATGTTGAATTTCGAGCTCCAATCTCCACAGTGATGTTAGTGTTCTGAAAAATCTTTGACCTCTTACTCCATCCTAGCGGCAAAAATGCCCGCGAATTTCATCTTGCTCAATTTGCACACTTTTCAGCAGCAAATCATGGTTATTTTCGAGAAGTTTATATTCTTCATAGGACTTCAGTTGGTCAGACGCTATGCTCTCAATATTTCATGGAGGTACGTTTGATTGGGCTTGATAACCCCGTACGTCATTTATTATCAATTCCCATTCCATAGTGATGCCTTGCTTACTATATTTCTAACAAATTTAATAGAAAGTCGGTCTTAGCAGGTTCATGCCTTGTCTTGATCTTCAATGGGTTGTATTTCTTAATCATCTTCGGCGTCATTCGCAATCCATGGTTCTATATCTTTACAGATGTTAGGTAAGTTATTCTTGCATTCAACTGTCCAATGGCTTGATAAAACCATTTGCTAACATCGTTGCGTCTATTGAATCGTTTAGTGCCATGTTTATGTATACACTTAACTTTTTGGCAAGCCATGCTGCAATGGTTGAGGTGAGTTGACTAAATAGTGGTCCTTAGTGTGCACAGCTTTATTAAGAAGTAGTAACAAATGTTGCACTGTTATTCTTTCTAGGTGGCCGAGCCAGGGTATGAAGCAATCACATATAGTTTGATCACGACAGCAACCAATGCAGTAGGACCATTGAGTGCAGTTATAAGCTACCAATTGCTTGCCTTCTTTCCAACTTTGAATGATCAAGAGAGTATTGCAACAGACACTCCTGAAGTACGCAAGGAACTTGCATGCTTGCACTTCCTAGTTATGGTTCTGAATCTTTCAAGTCTTTTCTCACTCCCACTTCTTCCAAGGCAAAAGAAAGAGACAAGAGAACTAGTTGCAAAAAGGGAGGAATCAACCTTTTGGGGCACATTTGTCATTGGCTCAGCGTTTACATTTTTGTGTTACTCAGCATTTGTGACCTTTATCACAGTAAAGTATCACGATGTCTATGGATGTCTAAAAGTATTGGGTGGAGGAGGATGCAGTGCCGATGAAAGCTCCGCATTCGCATTTAGTTTGGTAGCAGGCGCCCTGCTGTTTTGTTATGGAACTACTTCTTACCTCATATACTTGCCAATACTGAAGGGAGAACACAAATTCAGCTGGAGCATGTTCACCTGATATTTTCATTGGAAAGTCGAATTGTATAGGAGTCCAATGGAGGTTTCAATTATGGCTCTGGTTCCTTTGCACAGCTTTTCGTGTTTAAATGACACCTCTAGAGTGGATAAAGTACTGCCCGAAATGTTTGATCACCTCACGTGCATTGTCGGATCATCACGACCAACGACATCCCTTTACACTTCTCTGTGAAGCATAGAGACAGCTTGGACAGACCATGCCAATCGGTTCTGCATATCAGTAGATTTGAAATTGCCATTAATATATGTAGGATGTCCATGTGCAGCTTTCCGTTGTCATGTCAAATCTTCTGGTATCGGAGGACGTCAGTGTGAACTGTCAGGAAGGCTCTATTGCATTGGAGTGAAAAGTATGTCAAATTAGACGCCTATTGCAATGTCTACAGTTAGTTTCTTGGACAATGCGACATGGGTTGGCGTGATGAATTGCTCATTACCTATGTATCACCTGCGGTCAAGTCACCATCACGAAAAGCTGTGAAAGAGTTTCTCAATATACTGTTTTCGATGTTGACTCTTATCATCATGACATACTAAGAAATGGATAAAGAGCGTCGTCGTTTTCCTCGCCACAATGTTATCTAATTTTCAAATCCACTCATCTCGAGTAGATTGGATGACTGAATGGTGAGAATACTAATCTGACCAACCATCGCCTCCATCCCTCGCTTCAAAATCTCCATTCCTATCCGATGAACCAATACTTTCCACCTTCCAGCAGCCTAGACAGGGCGGTCTTTTATTCTTTCTCAATTCCCATTGCCACCGCCGGAGCCTGCCATCGGAAGAGATTGTTTTCATAACTTGGGTAGCTATCCAACCTTCTTCCCCACCTACTCTGTTTAACTTAGATTCCAAACCCCATGATTGACCATACATTGCTACTCCATAAAATGATGTAGGGAATTCATCTGCTGTATCATGGCAGGATTCAATAAACTCTAGCGATGGAGAAATGTGAGAATAAGCGTTGAAACTTCACCAAATTGCATTTCTATGCATGTGATGCAGCAACATATTTACAAGTCATTTGGCTCACCAGTGAAATTACTTTTGAAAATATGTTTTGTTGTATCTGTAGAGAACTCCCAAACCAGCATAAGTCCTGCATCTTTTTCGGGACTATTATTGTTCTTCAGGGCATTCATGATCAAAGGTACGATCTCGTCAGGTTTTAAGGAAGGCGTTGGCACCTTTACATCATCATTTTCATATGTTGTTGTATCTTGGCCCCCTTCGACACTGCCTTGGATCTTTTTATTGGTCAAAGCAGCAAACAAATCTTGATTGTCTTCGTCATCTTCATCTTCATCATCATCGTCCCCATACGAATATCTTTCAACTTTCAGAAACAATGAAGCTGGTGTTCTCCTCCTAGAAACGGAAGAAATTCTCTCTATCCATGCATCACTGTTGCTATTTCTGATTGATACTTGAAATCCGTGAACTGTGCTACTCCTATGTGATATCGCACAGAGCGAAACAACGGCAAACAAAATACATCGTTGCATGCTCATTGTGAATTTGATCAGCTGATGTCCGATTAGTCGCATGTATGCATCCGTTGCGGCGGAAATTATTGGTTGATGTTGTGGTGGCGCCCCAATCAACAACTGGCCTCTCGCCTTTGTTTGGGTTCTCCATCATGGTTGTGAGTTGTGATTTTGGATCTAATCTGTTGACACCTCTCGGATCTTCTCGGATCCTCGGATAGATCATTATATTATTTGCATACAGCTGGTACGATATGGTGTACAGTCGTTTGGGCGTTGTCATTGGTGATGGGCGGGACGCGCGGTGGCGCAGCTGATAAAGTGGGAGCGCCATCGCCATCAGCCATCAAGCTTAATTTAGCGATGTCGTAGGCATTGTCTACGTGGCAATATACCAGAAGGATCCCGCCAACTCCTCAGCCACGCCACGTCGTCATCTTGCTTCATTCACACTTCTCAGATTCGCTTGCTTCACCGCGCGCGACTAGCAGAGCAAGTAAGCGTATGGTAGGTACCTATCATCTAGATACAGCAAGCAAGAGCAGAAGCACATGCTATCTACATGATCGCATTTGCACAGATTTGCACAACGTCTCATATCATATTTCATTTCATCTTCCCCCACACATTTCACGCACTCGTCGTCATTCACCAAATCGCATTCCAAAGTTCAACCCCCCGCAGCAATCGCACTGCTATCGGCATAATCTGAAACGCTTCACTACTGCTGAAAATGAAAATGGTCACCAGATATTGCATACTTGAAGTTCTTGCCTTGAGCGTCCTGGTGGCGAACGTCCAAGGTTGTGGTGCATCACCCGCATTCCAGGTTGGTTCTACATCACTTTCGTTCAAGTCTCGAGGACAGTCATCATCCTCTGCAAGACCCATCGTACCGCATCACAGCCAGGGCCAAATTCATGCACGAGATGGGTTACCTCTGTTTGCAACAATTGATGAAAAGCAAGAGCATGCAACAACAAAAGAGGATGCTACATTAGAAACAGGTCCATTCCATGTCGATACACTGGAGGAATTGGATGATTACTTCAATGACACACGTGGACGCTTTCGTAAAAAGAACGGCAAAACTAACAACAATGCCCTCCTGAAATCTCTTTCTGTCATCGGTGACACTCAAATGATCGGATCCACCACTCAGAAAGATGTGGTTCATCCAGTGGTACAAATGCTGCACGAGAGAAAACGTCGCATCGAGGAAAAGAAGCAATCGCAAGACAACTCCGAACAATCGGATGTGACATTTCAAAACAAACGCAATATCCAACGGACAATGCCTCCGGATGATGGCTACAAGGTGGCACTCGCCGTAGAAGGCGGAGGTATGAGAGGATGCGTCACCGCCGGAATGGTAGCGGCCATTCATCATTTGGGATTGGAAGATACGGTGGATGTAGTGTATGGATCAAGTGCGGGGACGGTGATTGGGGCGTATTTTATCACGAGGCAACTTCCCTGGTTTGGGCCGGAATTGTATTATGATGCTTTGACCACGGCGGGAGATAGCTTTATCAATTCGAAACGAATGTTGAGGGCTTTGGGGCTTGGTTTGCTGGATCCACGTTTGGCAAGGGATGTACGTACCAATTTATTTTGCATTTTTTTTCAGGTCGTATGGATTTAATGTGTCATCTGAATCTATTCTTGCATAAATCCTTTTTGCAGGTTATTACCCGTCGAAACAATGGAAAGCCTGTACTAGACTTGTCTTATCTACTCAACACGACGATGCAGGAAAATAAGCCCCTCGATTGGGAGACGTTTGAGGAAATGCAAAAGGTGCAACCATTGAAGGTAATGACGTCCGGGCTGAAAAGCTTAAAGCCAATCATCATGGATATGGAAAAAGGGTCATTCTCCAGCCTTGAAGAAATGTCATGCTGCATGCGAGCAAGCTGTCTTCTACCGGGTGTGGCTGGACCAGTGATGAACGTGAAATCTCCGAAGAAAGGTTTGGGATATGATATGACACCTGGAAACAAATATGAGGGAGAAGACTATGAACCATTGGCAGATGCATTGCTGACTGAGCCCTTGCCTTACAGAGCAGCAGTATCGGAGGGGGCTACACATGTCATATGCCTCCGATCTAGACCTGATGGTACAGATGTGACTGGCAAAACTTCCATTTTTGAAAAGATGATTGTAAGGAGATTTCTACTGCGTAAGAACAAACTGAAGAAAACTTATGAGTATATGAAGAAGCACTTGCACAAAAAGCTATATGCAGCACAAGTCATTGAATTGAATGAAGGTGCAAACGATATGAGCAGACCGTTCTCAGATACGAGTAAGCCGCATTTGCTCCCAATAGCAGTTCCTCCGGGATCACCAGAAGTGACGAAGTTGGAAACTGGCAGGGAGGCAATCTTTGATGGAGTGCGAAGAGGGTTCGCACGTTGTTATGATGCCTTGGTGGAGGATCCGGAGCAGCGAGGAAAAGGAATGGAGATTGCAAGGGAAGTATTTCCGGATGATATCTTGAATTATGACCCACTTGTATACACATCGAAAACTGACTCAGCCTATGACACATATCTGAAGAGTCAACAGAAATAGGATGCTGAGTAATGAAGAGGATTGAATCAAGTCAAATCGATGTCTAAAATTATCAAAATGTTATTATGACAAGAACCTTAGTTTTAAGTGGGGTGTCTTAGACTAGCAATGCGTGTATATCTATGGCAGCATTGTGTTTGACACATCATTTGGAGCGTGCATAATACTACATTCAGCATATTGCCATGTTTTAATGGGCATGTAGAGTACGAACATGCTCTTTCACAACCATGATCAGGGTGGACGTGGCGTACCTACATAACAATTCAGGATGCAAGCAAGGTATGAATGGTTGGGTTGCATCCGAGTCTCAATAGGGAAGTTTGAGCAACATGGAGGCAATTGGCGCAGGCAATCTCCCTGCATGCACCTTCCACAGAGTGAATGGTATGTACTTCAATCCTTTTATGCGACTTGTCACAAGAAAAAACTAACTTTAGTTTTCCTCTTGAGCAACAGTAACTCTCTCTTGATTTTCAAAACACTCTCGCCTCAACTATTATCTGCAAGTACATCTTACATCGCACTGCTCCTTTGCTCACAGTTCTCGGCAAATTACCGCATGTTATATTAGTTTAATGAACCAAATCAGCCATGCCTGTCACCTAATCATCTTCCTCCAACTTTACCTATCTCCTTTTCTACTTGCAATAGTTACACAAAAATAATAGCACCAAAAAGTAAGAGATCTCCCCTGGACCAGATATCATGCGGGTGGGGGATCACTTTCCCTCAGAGCTGCGGCTCTTAACACTGACCCAAACATCATGTGGATTGGGGGATTGTTTTCACCGAAGCCTGGTACACAAAATATCAACTCTCCACTCCCGGCTATGGCATTCCATTATTCTGCCCACCCTGATTTCTCTGCGCAAACCTCGCCGCACGCGAGCTGGGCTTCAAAATCTGGAAGGAACACATCAAATTCTCATCCACCGATATCATGCCCCCCGCATTATCGAATTCCCCGCAATAATTCGGCGCCGAAAACAGGGTCACCAGACGCCTTCCCGCGAAGAACTCGTACCCGTCCTCCACGACCTGATGCGCCCTCACCAACAAATCCAAATCGTGCTGTTCCAAAAACGCGGCCACCACATCCGCGCCGAAGACGAACGACACCCCCCGATCGTTCTCGGCCCAGCCGTTCACGCCCGTATCCGGATCGCTCCACAGCAAATCGCACATCAAGCCCACGTCGGGCACGTCGCAGGGCCGATGCAGATCCGCGATCTGCTGCAATCGCTCCATCTCGGGACTCAATCCTCCGTGCATGCAGAGTATTTTTTCGTCCACGATGGCGCTCACGGGGAGGCAGTTGAAGACGTCGCTGAACACCTTCCAGAGCCTTATGGAGTACCGGCGCTTGCACTCGTCGTAGAAGCCGTATATTCGATTGATGCCCGCGGATTCGTGATTGCCGCGCAGGATGAAGAAATTTTCGGGATACATGATTTTGTAACAGATGAGGAGGCAGACGGTTTCGAGGGATTGCTTTCCTCTGTCGACGTAATCGCCCAAAAATAGATAGTTGGATTCCGGGGGGAAGCCGCCGTATTCGAATAGGCGGAGCAGGTCCGTGAATTGGCCGTGAATGTCTCCGCAGATTTTCAAGGGAGCTTCCAGCTCTAACAGCATTGGCTGCGCCAACAAAATGGGACGGACCCTTTGACAGAGCAATTTGATTTCGTTTTCGGCCAGACTCGCCAACGTGCCCGGTGGCGATCCTCTTAGGCCCAACAAGCGCTGCGCGATCGATTGGATCGGCTCCATGGACGGCTGGGGAGGCGCCGGAGTGGCGGCGTCGGCGTGGTGGATCGTTTGCGGCTGATGGACGCCGCCCCCCGCGGAGAGGGTGCTGGCCGCGGTCGTCGCCGTTCCGACGCTGTTCGCGTCGACCGCCATGGTTGCTTCCTGGGCGCCGTTGCCGTTGCCGTTGCCTTCTGGCTGCGTGGTTGCATTTGTTGATTCGGCGTCCATTGCTTCGTCTTCGTCCCCTGGGTTTCTGCTGCCTGGTGATGACATAGTTCTTTTGCAATTGTGTTGAATTGCTGGCTTCCTCCTGAAGTATCGCGTAGATATGATGAGATATGATGTTCCTCTTGTTTCCTCTTCATTCACACTTCACAGTGAAATTGATCCCGTGAATTGATGATTGATGGGAGCGAGAGGCGCACCGCCCGCCCGCCCGCCGCGCCGTCACGCACCCCCGCCTTGATTGTCGATTTCTCTTGTTGTTGGCGTAGCTCGTAGCTTTTGCCTCCTATTTACTTTATGGTAACTCCTGGAAATATAATGAAAATGAGCTTCGTGCATAGTCTTCTTCTTCGATAATAGCTAAATTCGACTTCAAATAACAAACAAGTGGGGCTCAAATAAAAGCTCATAATGTCCAGTCATATTCGTAGTATCATTGTCATATATCTGAACTTTTTGATAAGTAAGCTACGAATCCCTCTCGCTAACTTCGCAGTACTAAGATATCATCGGTACTCTGGAATTCGATTCGAGACATATGTCCTTCTCTAGTTCTCATCAGTCGCACCTGCCTAGCTAGCTATCGTAGCTAGGTAATACCTCTAGGTACGATATTACAATACCTGGTACTATGGTACTGGTATGGTACCATCTCCAATCGAACTTTTCTTTCCTCACTTTTTCGGCCCCTGCCCGAGCCGATGAGGCTGTTCGTCGTCGCGTCCGCGCCGCCGGTACGATATTATGATAGTCGATGCAGAGGAAGATCTCTATATATCGTAGCTGGGCTGGTCGACTGTCGAGGCGTGGTCGGGGAGGATGGTACCATAGCACCAGCAGCCAGCACGCAGCCAGGAGGCCGCGCGAGGCCATCGTTGCAATGCAAGGGTATGGCAACTCCGCTGCATCTTCGATAAAGGCCTTTGAAAAGTTCTGCTTTTACTTGCATAACTTTTTGGTCAATGCCATCTTGAATATGCATTGGGGCCAACGAACTTGATAGTTCAACTTTGTTGAACATTATACTTTGCGCATCTTGATACTCTGGCATTCGGTTCGTCCATGGTCGTATTGGTGCTCCGCCATTCGTTTTTATCCAGGGTATGGATGGAGCCATAAACCATGAAGCACAATAGAATGCGTCAAACTTTTTCATATGAACCGTGGCCTCCACCTCGATGTCACAGCGAATCTTTGAGTTCAAAAGGTTCTCATGCAGATTGATGCAGACAGATTCCTTATTCGCATGCATTATTGGTTGCCTTTTCAAGTGGAACACAATTCCTAACCACACTCAAATTCAAATCTCATTCACATCAACATAGCAAAACAAATAATCATCACTATGGTTTCAAGGCTGGTTCTAGTTGCAATTCTATCGTTGAAATCCAATGCCGTGGCGGGCGACAGCCCTCTTCGTGGTATGACGCCGTGCGAGTTCCGCGAGTGGCATATCGACATCGAGAACAACTCCCAGCCTGGATGCTCTAATTCTTGGAAGGTACCATCCAGCTGGCGGTTCCCTGGAAACAGAAATCGAATGTTCTACGAAAGCTCCAGCAAGTGTTGCTCAGAATTGTTCGAGGGCGGAGGTTGCCGCATCACGGACTTGTGCGAATGCAAGGATGGGTCGTCAGAGAGCGGCACGTGCGAGTTTAATGATCCCCGTCAAAAAGCAGAATCTGAGCTCCGCGACCATTGTCTTAGCGGCGAGCGCAAGTGGCACTTTGATATGGATACCAAGAGAGGATGTACCAACAGCCCACGTTTTCCTGACAATTGGAAAGATCCCGACGTGGCTGTGCATTACTTCTTTGATACTCCTGAAGGATGCTGTCGCAAGTTTACAGAGAGAGGCCTTCCTTGTCCGCACATTGATGTGTGCAGGAAGTACAGGACAGATAACGAGATCGAAGTGGATTTGGAAGAAGTTGTTGAAAAGTCTGAGAATGCCACGAACAATAAGATGAGTCTGTATGATGTCTAAATGCCATGTATACACCCATTACTCCAGGAACAGAATGAGAGTAAGAATTCATAAAAATGCCTTTTTGTGTGTTTGTGTCGAAAGTAATTTAATGTGATCAAGATGTGGTGATGGCATGAGTGTGAACGAATCCAACGAGCGAGCAAAGATGGATAGTAGGAATCCATGAAATGAGTGTGGTACAAATTCATTGAGGATAATTTTATGTAGACTGACTTTTTTACAAAATTAATTGACCCACATCAAAGCAAGCACTGCTCCGTTTACTATCGATTGGACCCTTGCAATTTTACGGCATCTTTGTTCCAGTTTACTCATCTATTATTCTTGTTTGGATTCCAATTCCAGCACTGTTGCAACTCGACAAAAGAAAATCGTGGGCGCCTTTACCGTACTCCAGTATAATTTTTCACTTACTTGGCAGGCATATTCGGAATCTCAATGAACATTTTACAAGGTAGGCAAAACAGGCAGACCCCTTCCTACCTCTACATTCAACACTTGGCTCTAGATACTGATATGTACAATCCACACATCTGCAAGTGTCGATCCAGGTTTGTTTACATTTACAGTTGTTCGTCGTGATTACATTCTAAAACTACACACGTGTGTTATTAACAGGTGTCTTAAAACAATTGCCTTAAAATCAGCGCAAGTTGTAAAGCACAAAGTAGGAGAAAACAGAGAATGTTGATGCAGTTATTCAAGTAACTTTTATGTTTACTATCGCAGTGCTTAAGCACTGAAGTGGAAAGAAACAGTCTTGTTGGTCAACTTTCCATAGACAGCAGCATAGGTGTCAGTGCGTCCCTCAACATTGGCCTGGTCACGCCCATCAAGGTAGACCTTAAGGATACGACGTCCATCAACCTTGCAGCGGGTACGCTTGCCGGTGATCTCGGTGGGGTAGACAATGTCCTCGAGTATGGCATCCTGGACAGCAGTGAGGGTGCGAGAACGGGGACGAAGTCCAGTAGTCTTCTGGGAACGAGCATAACTCTTTCCAAGGATGTTACGCTGGGCAACAATGATGACAGTCTTTCCAGAGAACTTCTTCTCCAACTCACGGACCAAACGAGCTTGGATCTTCTGGAAGGGCTTCTGAAGCTTGAAAGGCACATACATGATGATGGCCTTGCGTCCTGCACCACAGTCAACCTCCTTGGCGGCAGTGATGTAAAGGTCACGAAGGGAAGCCTTCAACTCAGTGGAAGTCATCTCAAGGTTGAGAAGCTCTTGGGCGACCTGGGCCTCGAACTCATCGGGCTCCTGTGAATCCAAAAGAAAAGACAATTTGTAATAATATCAAGGTGAGATGACGTGATAAGGGGAAAGACCGCCTTTGTGAAGGGAAAGACCACTTCAGTAAGTCGAGGGGAAAGACCACCTCTTGTGCACAATACGTATGAACTAGGGGAAAGGCCGCCTAAACGTATGTGAGTCATCTCATAATTGGAATCATTTCTATCATCGAAGGGATGGCAACATTAAGAAATGCTGCCTCTCTCGCTTGGATATCATATGATGCATGATTGATGGAGGACTCGACACCGTCAGATTGCCTCCGCCCCGCCCATCGCCACGAAATTGCTTCACATCTCATTGACTCACACCGCCACTAGCCTTCTTGATCTTTTGGTTGCTCATTGTTGATTAGGTTTGCGGAAAGTCCAGCGTAAAAATAATGATTGTCATGTGAGGCGGGTTCAACAGGCGGCAAATCGAGCGAGGGAAAGGACGGAGGGGAAAGCGCGCAAAAGAACGCGCAGCAAAGCTAGCAGCGAGCCACAAGCAAGCAAGGCGGGCGCGCAGCGCGGCGATCGGGCCCGTCGGAGGCCAGACTGCTCTCGATGAAGTTCATGCGTGGGAATTAATAATATCACAAGTAAAATACGGTAACTAACACGTGACTCGAATAACGGGACAGCAATATATATCCCTTTTGCTTTGCGTGCCGGTCGCTAATACTTCTACTCCTAGTTATTCACCAATTTGAAAAGCCTGTGCATGCCAAGAAACAAGACATCTTTTGTGTTGGAGATTGATTGGAACAAAAATATTGTCTCTTGCTGCTAGTCAAATATCTTAGATAGTATCATTGCTCCATATGACAATGGCATGGATAATGTAAACTTCGGTCTAGTTTTGAAGCAACTTTTAAGTTGCTAGATACTTGAATTTTCTCAAGTTTGGGTTCTCTTTCCTCAGTTTTTGGTTTTGGAGAGTGTACTTAAAAGCAGCACACATCATATGTTTAGCAAGTCTGGTCTATCTTTACTGTCATTCCACATAAAGGTATCGCATTTCATTAATGATCGATACTAATTATTCAGACTATCTCATCCTAATCAGTAGAATGCTGCAAACATGATGAAAGTATGGCGCATGATAGCTCATGAAAGATATGATCAAAAGGAGATACAATGCTTGATGCAAAAATCCCATTGCTATCTGTGGCTGTTTTGGTGATGGTATATGCAATCTATGATCATACAAAGAATGGAAGAGCGAGCGGTGCGTACTTAAGTATTGCACATGTGAGTTCCAAAGCAAGAAGTGGGTCGACCCTGCTTTTTATGTCAAAAAGAT
Organism: Detonula confervacea; assembly: GCA_036939415.1. Classification (NCBI taxonomy): domain Eukaryota; phylum Bacillariophyta; class Thalassiosirophyceae; order Thalassiosirales; family Thalassiosiraceae; genus Detonula; species Detonula confervacea. Next base: position 1,457 of record JALLAS010000164.1, on the reverse strand, counting down.
GCAAATAAATTTCCATGTAGGAATCAATATGATTATCCGGCAGCTGCTTGAAGGGCCCTTTTTTGGTGTTTGATCTTGTTTGATTTGTCATTGTTTCAACTTGGAGAGCTTGCATTGCAAATAATTATGTTGTGTCTATGCTAGCCTCTTTCTCTTCTCTTTGTCTCCATCTCATTACTCTTTGTCTTTGCTTGCCTCTCTCATAATGCAAAAACTCATCCACTCATGGATGCATCTTCACTTGAAAGATTTCAATACACTATTGATGCCAAATTGCACTAAACATTAACACCAAGTGCTGCTTGTGAGACAAACTGCTGTTGGAGCTGCTCTCTGTCTGGTCCTCGTCGGTTCTGACAATATAGCATTGCCCCCTGGTTATGAATATGAAGATAAGATGATTCGATTCACTTTGGTTCAACCAAAATGTATCTACTTTTATGCATCAACCTTACCAAATCATATGTTCATCTTCTGTTTGCCAGATTTGATGCCCCATAGGCACTTGTGATATGTATAACAATACTTTTGGCAGGTATTGAGGTACTAGTAGTCTCGACCCTTTCCAACTCTTGATGACCGATAGAATCAATACTAACTTTGTGTCATCCTACGTCAGTGAACTGAAAATAGACAAGTTAGTGCTTGGACTACTATCATGTTATATGAATACATCAATCAACAGCTAAGATTAAGATGAAGGGCTTTCCTGTCTAATTTGTGTGTAGTCTTGGGTTGTATTTGGAGGTTCCCTAAACACTTTTTGTACTGTCGCAACTGTAATCTTTTGATCTATATAGCCACCAAAATTGAAAAGCGATTAGGGCACTGTCTTTGATAAGTTTGCCAAATTATTTGACTGAAAATCAATCTTGGTAGGCACCACCATTAAATTCTACGCATAATATGTGTTCTCTGGGCTTTTGCCATAGTTTTTGATGTACTTGTTGTCATGCACGAGAGAGATCACATCGTTGGAAGCCCAATCCCCTGCTTTTATGGGTTGTGACTGGCTTCTGATGTACAATGGCACAGGCCAACATGACAATGTTTAGATAATCCAGCTACAACATTTGAGTTTAGACTAGATCTTTCACTTTCCATAGCCATAGTCCAGGAATGCACTAAATATAAATGTTCCTGGCTACACTGCGTGAGGGCAACTACTGAGGCTGAGGAAGCAGTCAAGAACAACAATTGCACACAAAGGCGCAGCCATAGCACAGTGAATATAATAAGACCAGGTGAAAGCCAAGGAGAGAATAGTAAAGAAGAATAGTAGAGCAGACTAGTATCTCGTGCTTTAACTCTGAGCATTTCCCTGTTGGATCCACTATATATAAACAGTTTTGGAATACATGCAGGTACTATGTGCATTATATGCAAATTGTAGCACACCCATGTGTCATGCCCATAAGCTAAATTAGCCAGAAGCACGTCAGCTTCCTGGCTAACTA
>JALLAS010000163.1:0-16946 GCA_036939415.1 Detonula confervacea | reverse complement strand
GTTATCTAGAGTGTGGACTCTTGATGGACTTTTCTTGCTCAAACCATTGATACGTCTGACAATCCCATTCAGTTCAAGCATCAAACAGAGCAAAGGGAACAGACTTTCCTTGCCAATTGGGTGCACCTAACAGAGTTCGCATTTTCAATTTCTCTTATTCTAAATGTAATGAGAGTATTTTGCTTTACAATGAAATTTCTATTCATCGTGTCATCGTCGAGCCTTTGCTTAGTACTTCATTCATACAGAACGTACATGATACTGAATAAAAAGCTACCATAGAGAAGTTGCCGTATGGATCGCAATCAAGCAGACTGTCTAGCTCATGTCATCAGAAGAAAACTGGCTGGCTGCATTCTTGGCCATGTGGCCAACAGTTAGTGCAGCTTTATATTGCATCGAGGTCGATATTTTGCTTTTGCCTAACTTTAGAAGGGCATTGATCCCTCCTTCTTCTGTTAGTGTTTTGGACATGAACGTGAATAAATATGCTTAGTGAGAAATGACTGGCATGTACTATCCAAAAACATGGCAAATAACAAAATAATTCACAAAGAGATGGCTTACCTGCAATAGTGACATGATTTTCAAAATTATCTGCAAGCTTGAGTAGTGCAAGTGCGGCGTAGTGTTTGGACTCTGAATTCGTTGCCATCATCGATACCAATGGACGCACACCTCCCATCCTCACTAAGGGCACTTGGAAAGATTTGTTGTTTGCTAGAAACGCAAGTGTGAATGCACCATAATCTTGGCATTCTTCGTCAACTAGTGATGCAAGCGCAACCACAGATTCCAGCCCACCGACTTTTCTCATACCACTATGATATTCAGGGCATTCTGACAGAAGGGAAAGAAAGTATGCCGCTGCTCGTTTGATTTCAATGGACCCAACAGATGATTTCTCGACAACCAACTGAAGGCAATCCATTGCAACAATGGCATCACGGATTTCCATGCTTTCTGCCAATGTTCCCAGCATGTATAGCCCAGCGTGAATACTTTCATCGTCTTCTGATTTGATCAATGCGAGCAATGCAGACAGTCCATTCTCCTTGAAGACACGTCCCTTCGTTTCTGGCAATTCACCAAGTGCGATGCCATTGAGGGCTAGCAATGCACATTGGCGCATCCTCATGTCTGGATAAGAGATTGTCTCAATCAAAGGTCGAACAAATCCATTATCGACAACTTCCGCCTTATTTCTATCAGATCCCAACGATAATGCTGCAATTGCAAGCGAGGCGCACCGTTCAACCTCCAAATCAGGGAATCGGAGTAGAAAGAGCAGGACTCGAAGCACGCCTTGTTTGACCACCAACTCTTTTTGCTCTCGTGTACCCAGGCATATGTTGCAGAGAGCAAGGGATGCAAACCGCTGTGTTGCATTGTCAGGACTTTTTGCCAGTTTGCACAAAACTTTCGGCACTTCCTGTGAGATCATTAAGGATTTGGTGGCTATGTCAGTGGAGAATGATGACATGGCCCTTGCTGCATCACGAAGGATTTCAATATCATGGTTTGTCGTTGCCGCTGCCTTCATAGTGTCTACCCCTCCCTCTTTTACCAGATACTGGCAAAAATCTGGCGAACTGACAAAGTTTGCGACGCAGAACACAGCATCTCTTCTAACTGCCAAGTCTAGATGAAGACACAGTTGCAGAAGCGGCTTGATGCCACCTTTTCTCAACACCAACGTCTTTCCAGTCTGATTAAGGGACATTGATGCAAATGCTGCCGCGGCAGCTCTCTGAAAATCAAGTAGATTGCTGCCAGAAAATTCGATAAATGGGAAATCTTCATTTCCATTTGCAAGAGACTTTTGGACTTCAATGCTTGAAGACATGAAGCGCATCGCTATGGCAACATATCTCTGGCAGACATCACACTTAGAATTTCCAAGCTTGGCAATTGTCTTTAAGCCACCTTGGCGGTGAACTCTCCCTTGCAGTCCCTCATTTCCGGCCAAGTTGGCAAATGTGCGTGAGCAGTCCTTCAAGGAAAGAAAAAAACAAGGAAGGGGATTCATTAGTGGAACACTGTGATTCTACTGAACAAAAATGCCATCGAGCTCACCTGCCATATCTCATCGTGCTCTATCGACAGAAGAGTGTCGATTGCGCTGACGATTCCGTTCGAAACTATTGTAGATTGACATTCCCTGTGTTCGCTCAAATTTGCCAATAGCCCAGCAATTTGACATCTCATATCCTCATTGGCCCAAGAAATGCATCTGAGGGCAGATTGTACAATCCCACTGCTGGAAAAATCTTCTGTGATCATACCATTGGTTGATAAATGGCGGAGGGTTGCAAGAGCAATCATTTGAATGTCTTTGTCGTTCTCTTTTACTAAGTCGACCATAGTAGATGGCGCTCCCAGCTTGAAGAATATAATGTTGTCCTTTCCACTTGCGCTTAGATCCCGCAATGTTGTGGTGGCGTGTTTCCTAGCCTTCCCGCCATCTTTGACCAGCGACAAAATGTTCTTCAAGCCTTCATTGATCAAACTGTTATGTGAGCTGATGGTGGGACTCAATTTGCGAAATGACATTGCAGTCAGGTAGCGACATTCCTCGCAGGTGTATGCACTGAGTTGGATGAGACTGCCAAGGCCCTGGCGAATGATATGCGGATGTGTATCACAGGAGCTTAGCAGATTTGCAATAACGCGTGATGCTTCACGTTTTATGTCAATTTCTTCTTGCATCAAACAACTAACAATGCTGTCTAAGATGGGCACGCTTTTCATGAATGAGTGAGTGTCTAGGCACTCCGCCAAATTTCCAAGTGCGCCAAGGCTCAACCTTACGGTATCAAAGTCGTCACTTTTGGTCAGCATCACAAGCTCAGAGATGGAAGTTTGTGATATTGCTAGCCGGTGATTGGGACTTAGCGTCAAGTTGCAAAAGCAGCTTGCAACTTCTCGTCTAATCTCTAGCTTGGCAATTTTGCATGCGCTTGTTAGAGTATCCAAAATCCCGCCGGATACCAATCGTTCTCGGTTTTTTCGGATGAAACCTAAGCGCCGAAGGGACGAAAGAGCCTGCATTCCCAATGCTTGGCTCTTTCGTCCCTTCGGCGAGAGCTATCAACGGTCTTATTCCTCCACCTCTGCCAATTTGAGTCAAAACTTCAGAGTTTGAGGTGAGGTTCGCAATGCCAAATGTGCTAATTGTACTACTCTGATTATTTTTGGCATTCGACGCTTGAACAAATGCTTTGAATACGCCTTGTTTCATCAATGGCGAGTGGTTTGACTCATTTGTGGCCAAATTTGATAGACACATGAAAGCACAGTCTTGAGTTTCGTCATCGTCTACAAGACAAAGTGTTACAAGAGATGGGAGGCCTCCGTGAACCACGATTTGCGATTGTGTGGTAGAATCATTTCCCATATTTGCGAGACAAATGCATGCGAATCTCCTGGAAGAAAAGTCATCGTCTTTGAGCGATAGGACAGCAGCCTGTAAACCACCACCCTTGGTTGCATCTGCACGTGTCCTTTCATTGCAGGCAACATTGCCCAATACCATCAGCGCAAACCTTCGGCACAGCACGTCTGGACTGCGGCATGAGGTGATGATTGGTTGCATCACATTATATTTCACAAACAATCCATGACTCGCTTCAAAAGTAGAAAGATTATAAAGTGTCAAGAGAGCAGCACGTTGGAGGTTTGTTCCATCTGTGGTGTTGACCATGGTTGACAATGATGCTAGCCCTCCTGACTCTAAAATTGCAGACCCGTGCGCTTGCTTTGATGCTAAATTGCACAGAATCATTGCAGCAAATGCCCTGCATTCCAAATTGATGTCATTCATCAACTCAAACAGTTTCACAAAATTGATTTGTCTCGCCACGTGATCTTGGACATCAGCATGAGATGTAAGGTTGCACAACACCATTGTGGCATTTTTGCGAGAGAGAGAACAGTCACTAGACAAAAGCTGTTTGAGGGTTGGAAGGCCGTTTCCTTCAACAAAGTTCATCTGGTAATCCCGGCAAGTTGATAAGTTGCACAGAACCATGGTTGACATCAAAGAAATCTCTTGATTCGAGGAAGCGCAAAGCTGCATCAGATGATCAAGACCTCCGTGAGAAAATGTTTCAGCTTTGTTCTCTTCAAGAGCAGTCAAACGACAAAGTGCTCTGCAAGAGTTCTTTTGGCAGCTTTCGTATGGCGACGTGAGGAGTTGTATGAGTGGAGGGATGCCACCTAAATCGCCAATCAATGCACTGGTTTCAGGGCTTGTTGAGATATTACTTATTGTTGCAGCACTGTCTCTGCCAGTCTCTTCCTCTTGGCATTGGAGTAAGCTAATGACGGATGGTAGAACTTTCTTGCAAAATACTCCAGAATTGTTCTCGGGAGCGCTTGATAATAACGAAAATGCACGTGCCGTCTCTCGCTTCACTTGCGCACTTTCGTGATCGCAAAGTGAGACTAGGCAACGAAGAACCCCCATCTGAACAAGCGCAACTTTGTTGTGAGCATGTTCTGCCATGTTTGCTATTGATGATGCACACTGATATAAGAGATCTTCATTCTTTTGCATGCCCTCCTTCTCAACATCATTTGGCCATGTTGCCCTGTTGCTATTAGTCTGCGCGACGTCCGCCAAAACACTGACTATTCCACTTTCCACCAATTCTCTCTTCAGCTGCATCGGAATTGAAAGATGTCTCGTGATGCCGAAGGCGATAATTTTGAGTTCAATGTCAGGTAGGGATGATAGTTCGATTGCTGTCCTAATTCCGCCATTTTCTGCGAAAGTGAGCTTGAATTCTTTATTGGATGAAATGTCTCTCAGTGCTGCGGCACTTTGAATTCGAATGGTTTTCTCCTCGCGATTGGTGGCAAGGACAACAAGAGCACTAATGGCACCGCCTGAAAATAAAGACCCGTGTGTGGCAGGGCATGCAGCCAATTTTCGAAATGCTGTTGCCACATTGTGGACACATTCATAGTCTTGAAGCCTACTGATATTCACAAACGGTTCCAACCCATCTTCTCCCAGAAAAGTCACCTGGGCTACAGTTGACGAAAGCAGGTTCGACAGCGCTCTGCTGGATTCTCTCACGATGGGAAGGGCTTTGTTTTGTGCAAGGACAAGAAGAGAATGAATAACTCCTACCTTCTCTGCGACTACAGTACAAAAGCGGTAATCTTCTGCAATATTTGCCAGTGTTCCAAGGGCGAAACGAGATGTTTCCACGTCTGACAACTCCGCCAGTTCTAAAATATGGTGAAGCATATCACTCTCTATGATTCGTATTCTGGCTTCATCCCACAAAGCGAGCTGGCAAATGCCAGATGCGATTTCGCGACACCGTTCAATATTTTGCAGATCACAAGATTTGGCCATGAATTCTACGGTATTGGTTGCAATCATTTCGACTCGAATAGTTTTGTCGTCACTGAGCCTCCGCAAAGCTGCAATGGAGTATGTCAAAGCAGGAATGTTCGCATCTTGCTTGTGCCTGATCAAAAATGAAGCCACTTGCTGGTGACACAGCTCCTGGTAGGTGGTGCTCAACATGGAGAGCTTATTGAAGACAAAAGCCACATGTAGATTCATCTCTGCTACATCAACTGGGAGCAATTTCAGCAGTGCAGGAATCATTCCCACCTCAATGATGTAGGGCACAAGAGAGGCTTGGCAGAGTAATGCACTTGTTGCCATACATGCATAACATTTACTGTCGACCAATTTGCGGAATGTGGCTTCGTTTGTGGAGCTTTTTGGAAGGTCGTCATTGATAACGCTGTGGAAGACCGACACCAAATCTTTGCCGCTCAAATCTGAATGTGTCTCCACATTCAGACATAGATTGGCCAATGCCAACACAGAAAATCGACAAACATCAGCATCTCTGTTCAAGCAAAGTTCACTCATGTTCTTCAACAGCTGAGGCCTCACAATGGCCTTGTGAATCCCGAAATTACACGCGAGATTTGCATAGCATCTTGCAACTTCAAGTGCGACCAATCGATCAGAGTGTGAACTGAGACGACCAAGTCTCTCTACAGAAAAGACTTGCAGTATGTCCGAGTGGAGTTCGCCGACTTCTGAAATATTCCCAACAGATCGGCACATTTGATTAACACATTGAATATCTTCCATATCCGTCAGCGTGGCAAATTCTTTCATCTCATCTGAGCGCACAATATCAAATTTGTTTTCTTCGTTGAGACTCAACAGAACTAATAGCGAAGCAACTTCCCGCTTGCACTTTAGGCAGTTAGTTTTCATGGCAATTGAGAGCACGCAAAGGACACCCTCTTCAATTATAGAACGCCTAGCATCAGCAGAAGCAGCAAGACCCCGAAGGGTTGAAAGCGCTGCCAGCATATCAACAGTGTCTCCTGTGCGACAGAGGTTCATGATTGACGGAAGACCGCCTCTGAGAATAATAGACTGCCGGTTTGGAGCTTCGGTTGCCAAATTACAAAGGGCGTAACTCATGCATCGTTGGGATTCGATGTCCGCTGCGTCAGCGCTCTCCGACAATCCAATCAGGGGTTGCAGCGCGCCACTGTCAAAGACAGGTGCTTGGAGACTTAGGTGGCTTGCAATGTTACCAATTGCGACAGCACCAAAAAGTCTCTGAGTTGAGTCGGAGTTACAGAGGAAGGATATTAAACTTGACATATCCACCTCTTGTAAAAGGATGTTGGCTCTATCTCCCATACATCCACCGAGTGATAAGTTGCAAAGAGTGGACAGGACTTCCACCTTCAACTCTATATCATCCAATTTGACAAATGAAAGGAGGGGTTCAACCCCACCTACCGAGATTATCTTTTCACGATAAGAGTGGTCCGTAGAGAGACCACGTAGTGCAGTCACAGCGCGTGACTGAACCAATCTGTCCTTACAATCAAGATTCCTAATAATCTGGCCAATCAGTTCAATGATATTGCAATTCGCCAAAAATCCATGTGTTCCGCTGTTTGATGCAAGATTGGAGATGCAAAGAAGGGCGTTTGTACGAAGATCAAGGTCTGAGGACTTGATGTAGTTCATTGAAAGGTCAGCACATCCACTATTCAACAAATCATTGTGCATTTCATGACAAGACGCCATGTTTGCCAGGCAGGCCATCGCATGTTGTTGTGACAGTTTGTCAATATGATCTCTCTCAGTTTGCCTTACAATTGACATCAATGGGGCAACACCCTGCTCACGGATGATTCGTACTTTGCTTTCATCATTTGATGCAAGATTCGACATTGTCATGGCAGCAAATCTACGGCTCAAAGTGTCGGGAGAACCAAGGGCATCAATGAGATGACTAAGTGCGCCGGAGCTGACAATGCATATTGTATTTTCCCTGGTAGAAGATAAGTTTGCAAAGGCTCTAATCGACTCTCGAAGGACAGGAGTAGATTTTGACAGCATTGAGAACTGTAGGTGGTGAATTATTCCCTGTTCGACCATGGCAATCTTATTTTCTTGTCTTTCGGCAATGTTTGCAATGACGCCACATGCTTGATGAGAAACTTCATGATCAGCATTGTGGCAGAGTAAGGCGATGATATCCATCCCACCTTGAGCCATGATCGATTCCTTGTTTTGGTCTGAGAGTGAAATGTTCCGAAGGGCAGCTGCCAACTCCCGCTTTGTTTCCAAGTCATCTCTTGATGCAAGTGCCATCAAAGGTTCAAGGCCGTGGTTATCCACAAAGGCATTTCTGCATCTCTCACAAATACACAGATGCTTCACAGCAAGGCAAGCTTGAAGGGCAGTATCCCTGTCACCGCAGCGAGCTAATGTGACCAGAGATTCCTCAGCTCTTGCATTTTCTAGCATGGAATGATTCTCTCCATTGACCGAAAGTGAGTGAAGAGCAAATGAGATCCCTCTGAGCGTCTCTATATCATCAGAGTGGATGAGAGAGAGGAGTGATTCAATACACTTTGCTTCCATTAGTGCACTGTGATTTGCACTGAGTAGTGCCAAGTTGGCGATACTGAGGGCGCTAAATCGTTCACAGTACACATCGCTGGTAGAAGTGGCGAGCATTTTTAATGAATTGATGACAGAAATTTGAAGTACATGTGTGTGCGTTTCAGCATTACTTGCAAAAAGAGCAATGCACCTGGATGCTGCACGCTTGACATCAATGTGTGTGGATTTTCCTTGGATGAGCTGACACATGGGATCAAGGCATAACTCTCTGATCAACAATTCATGAACTTCACCACTCGATTCGGCGAGGTTCGCAAGAGCTGTCATAGAGTGAACTTGGCAAATGGAATCAGGTTTCTTCAGAAGATTCACCAATGCTGGCAATGCCCCAGATTTCGCTATCAGGATTCTATTTGCCTCTGCCAACGCCAGATTGGACAGGGTGGCTGCAGCCTCTCTCTGGATCTCGGCGCACGAGAACCGATTGTTTCCTTGGGCGCCAATAATTAGGGGCTCAAGACAACCTTTTTGGAGCAAGGGCTCACGCAAATCCGCGCGCTTTGAAATACCGTGAAGTCCAGCGATTGCTTGGAACTGAGCATTAACTGAATCATCAGTCGCTCCACCGTTGTTCGGAAAACTGAATGCTACAAGGGCAACTGTACTTTTGACCTCGAGGAGTCTTTCGGCATTCAGGGGATTTGAGCAGAGATTTCCAATAGCGAGAATAGCGTGCTGCCTGCATCTCACATCTCTGTGGCTGGTAAAATCCATCAATATATCTATGTTGCATAGTTACAAAAGGAAACATCAGTTGATGTGAGATGAACTTCATCGCAAGGACGCAACAGCCAAGCACGATTGGCTTACTTACCGAAGAAGCTGTCCATATATGAGTGGTTTTGCTTGCCGCCAGATAAGTTAGAAACGATCAAAATGCAGAACCGTGCAGTCTCATGATCGGAAAAGGATTTTGGGTCAAGAGTCGCAAGACATTCTGATTTGACGAGGTTGAGAATATTATTGTCCAAAAGTGAGGCGTGTGTCTTAAGGTTGGAAGACAAATTGCTCAGTGCCATTACTGCCATCCGCTGGCATTCACAGTTTCGACTCTGGAAGCAGGCAACGAGGCGCTTTGTTGCACCATGTTTCACAATTAGATCGCAATAGTCGATGTTCACGGCAAGATTTCCTATGGCACGTGCAGACTCTCGCTGAACTGACTCAGATTCCGAGTCAAGAGCATTAACTAAGAGCGGTATGCAGTTGTTATTGACCACCAATGGCATATTACTCGCCGCCTCCACTAAGTTCGCTATGGCACAACAAGCCAAATGAGACTCGTCGGTACTATTTCTGCTTTCACTGATGCAATCAACTATTGGTGACAATGCCCCATTTGTACACATCGCCAACTTGTTGCAGTCAAGGAACGAGAGTGTTGTCAACGCAGGCAGGACCTGTCTCTGGACTTTTTTGTCATCGCTCCGAGCCAAATATAGTACAGGCTCTAGGCCACCCTCTTCGGTGATTATTTGCATCGTGTCAGAGTTTCGGGATAGCTCAGCTATTGCAAAAGCAGCATAGTTCCTAATTTCCGCGTCTGCGGAGTTAGAGAATGATACTAGCATGGGAACAGTGTCTTGGGATACGAAATCATCATGATTGCCAAAGCATGCGGCAAGATTGGCAATAGCCAACATGGAGAACCTTCGAATATCCAGCTCAATTTTTCCAGAACGTGCGAGTGATGTAAGGGGCTCCAAAACTCCTGCCTTCATCAACGTCCGTCGATGATGATCATGAGTGCACAAATTTCCAATTCCAAATGCACCAACACGTTGACAACTGTTATCCTGTGATAAAAGGTAGGAAATCAATAAATCATGACCTCCGCCGTCGATGATGGCATCTGCTGCTATCTCATTGCTGCTTGCGCCCAAATTTGCAAGCAGTCGACCACTTTCTCTCTGAACCTCAATGTGCCGTGAGCGCATGGCACCAATACATGGATTAACAGCCCCTTCTCTTGCTATGAACTCTTGATTGTCAGTCATCTCAGCCAAATTTGCCAAGCATTCGCAAGCATACTGAGCAACAGCATAGTCCTCGCTTGGAATGAGTGATATTAGAGGTGCCACAGCTCCACATTTGGTGATTTCAAACTTGTTTTCGTCTGCTAGAGATAGATTGCATAGGCAGGCAGTCGTCTCTCGTAGAACCTCGGAATCTTCTGATAAGAGGAGGCGGCAAAGAGGTTCCAAACCACCCTCGTGGACAATTTTCATGTTGATGTTTCCTGTGGCACTGAATCCTCGCAGTGCTGCGGCGGCCTGTTTGTGAACTTTCATGTCTTGGTTATATGCAAGAGCTATGATTGGTTGAAGACCTCCCATCTCTACTATTGGCTCATGATTTGCTGTGTTGGCGCCCAAATTGGCCAAAGCACAGGCAACGAATTCCAAGTCGTCACATGAATTCGATAGAGCAAAGAGAGCTTCGGGTCCCTCGTCACTTAGTATGGTTGAGTGAAAAGCCTTGCAGGCAGTCATGTTCGCCAAGGCCAAAGCACCATATCGCCGACCTTCCAAGTTGTTGTTTGAGCCCGAAACCAGGTATACAATGTGAGGTATTGCTCCTGCTTGCACAATTTTGAACAAGGATGGAGCGTGAGTAGCAAAATTTGCGATCGCCAACGCGGAAAAGCGGCAGTTGTCTCCATCCTGCACCAGGGACTTTACGATAGGCCCAAGCGCCTTCTCTTGAATCAAAATATCAATCAATTCAGGATTGGACGATAAATTGGCTACTGCTCTCGTTGCTTCCATGCGGCATGGGTCATCTGACGAAGAGCATAGGGCAATCAACGGAGGGACGCCGCGTTCTTCGAGGAATCGAGGATGGATATCTGTCACTTCCATAAGATTAGCTATTGCGCAGCACGAATGACGCTCAATTTCACCATCACCAGACATTAAGAGACTAATCAAAGTAGAAATTGCTCTGTACGAGATTTCCTCTTTGTTCTCGTCTTCCGACGAGAGGGAATTCAATGCAGACGCAACTTCCCTGACGATATCAATGTCCTTCGACCTTGACATGAGAATGAGGGGGTCCAAGATACCTTTCTGCAAGACAAGCAGTCTATTATCCGCCGTGGTGCAAAGCCCTCTCGTGGCAGATAGCGCTTGTCTCTGAGTATCGGGGTCCTCGCAGCAAGCCAATGCAACGAACAGCTCGATCGCTCCCTCGTCTACAATTTGCTGATGGTATTGCCGATCGAAGGCTATATTTGAAATCGCGAAGGCGGCATATTTCCCAGACTCCAGCTCTCTCGCGTCACAACAGTTTTTCAGCATGGCGACCAGCGCAACGATACTACCAGCTTGGACGACCGTTTCATGGGTGTCCGTCTCGGCGAGCAGATTGCCAAGCGCCATGGCAGAGTACTGCCTCCCGATGGAATCGCCCTCTTCATTGCCGACGTATTTGACAAGGCCCGCCACCACTCCATCTAGTTTAATAATGTCATTGCATAGGGCTTTCGTCGACGCTGTGTTGGCAACGGCGAGCGCTGCAAATTGTTGAGCCTCTGCATCTTGAGAGGTTATTAGCAGGTTCACGAGGGTCTCGACGCCTCCCTTCTTCACCAGCCTATCGTGGACTTCGGGGCGGGTAGAAAGGTCGGCGAGTCCGAACGTAATTTCACGGGTCTCTCGGAAGTTCCGCACGCGCCGGCCCCTGGCAACCAAGGATTCTAATACCATACTCATGATTTATTCTTGCAGCACAGGAGAACTCCTAGAACGAATCACAGGAATGGATGAGTATTTCGTCTCGCTACTCTAATTACATCCTTCATTGCATCAGATTGGATCTTCAACAACGCTTTGTCACGACGATAAATGAAATCACAAGGATTCCTGATTGTCTTGTTTCAAGGTGGTCGATTGATTTCAGAATATTTGCAATTTTCAAATCGAAAAAGAGGCCCAACAACTTTCCTTTCGCTTCGTGCTGCATGATCCAGAGCATGGCCAGAGCCAAGCTACCCTCCTCCTCCAACAACAACTTAATCTCAATGCGAGCAAGAAGAAACACGTCATTACTCCAGCTGCGTGTCCCGGTATGTGGAAAATCTCCCTTGAAGCAGATGTAGAATATTCATATGTCAGCCACTACAAGCCACTAACCTGGAGGGATGTGTGATATGTGGTGAATGATGCTGATCTTTGATGAAGACGCCTTTCTTCCAGTGTGAATACTAGGTATGGTTGCACCACAAGAGAAGCAGAATAAACCGAAGCCCTTCCACCAGCCATCGGCAATACTGGATGTTATCGTGCATCCTTTTTGAAACGCCACAGTTTATGTACAACAAATCCTGGAACGTAATGAGCACCCGGTCCGTTTCAGATCTACCGGAAACGGACAAATATTCGTAGTTGGTAGAGGTTGGTAGTCGCCAATCCTACTCGATGTATGCCATCAATGTCATGCTTGATCTATGATCTTGATCAGGCATAGCCCATGAGTACAGAGTGTCCCCCCTCCCCTCCAAAAAGTGGACACATCGTACCTATCAATCCAACCAAGTAAAATGGCTAGTTGCATCGCCACGCAATTGATGCTTACACATCATGCGTGCAGTGCCAGTGTGGTAGTGTTTTCTATGGTGATGGCGAACCATTATGTAGATTCGCAACGATCCCGGGGTGTATTGGTATTGACAGTGGAAATAATTGTTAGCCTTCGTCAAAAAGGCCAAGCTCAAATGACTTTGGGTGCGAGCGTCTTGTACAATCTGTGTACAATACCAATGACGAAGCGACCGACTGGTCCGCCCGCCCAAGTGCTCGTTTCCTCCTACCATATTCTCCATCCACTCATGGCAGCGCATTTATTTCGCTGCATCATATTGCTGTTCGTAGCTGAGGGCCTCGACCATGATGGATACCTATGGATACATAGACTATCCAGGCATTGATCGACAACGCTCAAATTCCTAGGAGTACATTTCAGAGTAAAGGTAAAGTTGTCTACCTCCAGCAAATAACAATTTCCTGCATCCTGACCTATCCTGACATTCACATCCAGATCCAGCCACGCGACGTGATTGGAACGGAAGCTCTACGATACCCCTCAGACGATTTCGATGGAATATGTATTGCCTTTATCGCGTGTCCGATGCCACTGGGCGTGGCGCCTGTTAGCGCGATGGCTGGAGGGCTGGCGGGGTTGCGGGGCGTTGCGATCTGTTGCGATGCAATGGTGGTAGCAGTGGTACGATAATATTGTATCGTATCTACTCCTAGCATCTAGGTATGGTATTGTGGATTTTTTCCGAGGTCAAGAACAATGATGATGTTTTTATGATGGATTTGGTTTGTTAGATCTTTCCACATGCATTACATTGCGGAATCAGTATTGTATCTCGCGCGCCAGAGTTCATGCTCTCTCTTCTTTCCCACGATAAAGTTTCACGTAGGAACCAATTCATAGTACGAAATTGATATCTGAAAAAAAACGATCGGCAGAAAGGGCACGGCAGAAACGGCGACGATACCAAAATACCAAACCGAACCCTTCGACCTCCAGTATCCGTCCAGCCAGCATCAGCCAGGCCAGGCAGCATCCTCACCCCATACTGCTGATAGTGGATAGTGATTAGTCGTTCTGTTATCGTACCCCACGCCCAATAGCTCATCGCAAAATGGCATCACCTGCAAAGAGAAAGAATCCATGGACGCCATTGGCAGCGGGGTGCATCGCAGGTGAGCCGATGCAGCATTTATTATTATGGACTTTAATACTATTATTATTATTGACTGCACCGAGATAATTGCGCTTTGCCACAATACTTATTATCTTACCATTTCGTTTCCTTTCTATTTTATCACAGGCGGCGTCGAAGCCACATGCGTATGGCCAATGGAATTCATCAAAACGCAACTTCAACTTCAACCCAAAGCAACAGTAGGAGGCGCCGCACTTCCATACAACGGCATGGTTTCCGGCCTAACCTACTACGTCCGCACCACCGGCTTTTTCAGTCTCTATAGAGGCCTCACGCCAACGCTCATCGGATCATTCCCCAAAGCAGGCATCCGCTTCGGTCTAAATGCATTAATCAAGGACAGTTTAAGAGATGAGGATGGAAAATTAACTCCCGGAAAGAATTTCGTGGCAGGACTCGGAGCAGGTGTATCAGAGGCGCTGATCGTGGTTGCTCCCGTGGAAACCGTAAAGACCAAATGCATCGCGCTCGACATGCCATTTTTGAAGACATTGAAGCATATTATAAAGACGGAGGGTATTGGTGGAGTATACATGGGGGCTGCTCCCACGGCGATGAAGCAGGGGAGCAATCAGGGGTTACGCTTCATGTGGTTCAATGAATACAAGCGTATTGTGACGAATGATGGAGAGAAGAAGCTTACTCCGTTGATGGGATTATTTGGTGGTATGAGTGCCGGGTGTTTCTCGACTCTTGGAAATAATCCTTTTGATGTCGTCAAGGTGAGTTATTTTGGAATGAAATGTACCTCTTGAGATTTTGTGAATTGGAGAAAATATCTTCTTTTGTAAAATCGGTGCCATGAATCCAAAATGAGATGCATTGCCCCAGATTGCCCCTCTTGCTAAATCTATCAATATAATAAATGTACATGCACCAAAATTCAGACGAGAATGCAAGGCACCCAATCCTCTCAATATACGGGCACTTTAGACGTTTTCAAGCAAGTTCTTTCAAAGGAGGGGGTAGGGGCTTTTTATGCTGGAGTTGTACCGCGGCTTGGACGAGTGGTTCCGGGCCAGGGCATCATTTTCATGAGTTTTGAGACAATTGTTCAAAACTTGGAGAAGTTCACTATCTTTCAATAAACTTTGCTTTGGGGTATACGTAGCATCTTTGATTTGCATCGTGAAAGGGTTTTCGGGATTCAGATATGTGTGGATTGAATGCGAGTTACGGCAAAGGCTATCAGGTTAAAGTATTGCACCAAGTTTGAAGACTCATTTTGTCTCGCATACTCCATCATTTTCATTTCCCCTCCGATAAGCCCGAGATTTTTCCAGAAATATCCACTGTCTCTCATTTTCAATGCATTATTATGAATTATGATATTGCTGAACTCTCTTACCTCTAATAGCAGTTTGCCTGCACATCATTCGTATATGAATGAAGACATTTCTCGCCCATACTCTTACGTTCGTGCGGAAAATAATTTTAACCTGATTGATCAGAAAATGTTGCTTTCATGCTCCATTCGGTGACATTAGCTGATCCATTTCACCAACTATATCATCAATCGCAGTTTTTTGTTTACACACGATCTCGCTCAGTTGTTTGCTCCTACCCGGGCCACCACGAAATATGAGCACTGTCGGGAACTTTTTCACCCCAAGATTTTTGCATAACTTGAGATTGCTAGCATAGTCTATTTCTCCAAATCGAGCGTTTCCCTCATGGATGGCATCCCCTGCTGCATTGACGCGGTCTCCCCTCTCGGATGCAAGTTTGCGAAATTTGACTCCAAATGCTCTGCATGCCTTACAGTATGGTGCATAGAGTCTAATTGCGTTGGATGAGATATGAGACAAAATCAACTAGCCGCTAATAATTAAGCAGGCAAAAACTCACTTTATGACACACAGACGATCATCAACCTTCAGGAAATTATCAAGGCCATCTTGTCTTTTTATAACAGAGATGTCTGCCCGTAGATCTTCCTCCTCATTTGATAATAACTCACGAAAGAGCGGTCTAGGATAGCAACTGCTCCTTCTACGCTGGATTGCTCTACCCTGATGATGTACCAGGTAATGTGAGCTGGGAGTGAATGAACGGCATGTTGGTATTGGATGTACTACTATGATGTATGCAATGATTGCAATCATACAGGTATGAAGTTTTAATGTTGTGATGCCTAATTCCATCATGATTTGTGAACATGCATTGCTTGTGGGATAGATTGCCCTGTACACGCGAGGCCCACTGGATAGCCAAGCAAGTGATTGTTCTGATCTATGCCGATGAACCAACAATATCTGAGCACAACTCGCCAGACTACTTCGTGAAGCTTCGTGCAAATTCGTGAGGCCCCCGAACTGCTCAGAATTCAGAGTTGTAGTGGATTATGATGGGATTTACAATGGCGAATAGGAGTAGATAGTGTATGGTAACAGACAGGTAATAGAGATGAATGATGATGGTATGGTGTATGGTGTATGTATCGTAGTCATAGACGGGGTTTCAAGCTGTTTCAAGAAGTTGTGTAACTTTGTGGAAGTACTAAATGGATATGGCTGGGCAGATGGTTGCGCGGTCGGTGCGGGAGAATGAAGCGGACGCACGCACCGCACCGCACATCATGTTGTGGAACATGGTGTCATTGGCATCCATTGGTGTCATGATGATACGATACGATACCATACTTAGATGTCCGTCATTGCCATCATGATCTCATGTAGGTAGATTCACACTACATTACTCACATTTATTGGTAAACCATGATTACTATTACTAATAATAATAAATAACAATGTCTAAGTCCTATAGTGTGTATACTGTACTAGGAGTACATATTATGAATCATTTCGTATTTTTATTGAAAGCCGAGACCTTCCCCCAACAGTAGAAATGCTTTATTTAATTCTGACGAATATCTTCGGATAGTAGTTTGTAAATGTCACTATTATCGTCAATTACTCGCTCAATTGACATATTCCGCGTTGGAATTCATATAAAAGAATATAAAAAAAATACTTGTTCGTAGATAAGTAAATACCCATCTTTCGAAAATAATATATCAAACGTTTCATAAATTGTAGTTTGGACTTTCATGAAAAATCTCCCATTTTTCTTCGCTGTATCCAGGGTCTTGCAGCAAGATCCCGTAAGAGGTCCTATGTACGATATATAGGTATGTATGTACGAACTAACTTTTGCGAAAGGGATCTCGCTCACACCAACAGCGGTTCTGATCATACCATGTTGGATCATACCATGTTTTTATACCATGTTTTT
>JALLAS010000162.1:0-15722 GCA_036939415.1 Detonula confervacea | reverse complement strand
AGTCGCAAACTTTCCGGCCACAGGCTTTGCTTGCGATTGTGGGTTGGCAAAAGTGACATCCTTAATAAAAGCGTATTCCTGTGGGAAAAATAAGTCCTGGTATAGAGAAGCAGTTCGAGTTTGGTGTCGGTGTCAAGGCCTTGGTTGATGCAAGTGTTGATGCTGTAGTTTCAGTTGCGTTGCGGTTGGGATTATATATTTAACAACTCTACAATTCTCTACATCAAACTAACTCCCATCCAACTTAAAAGGGATATTACTTATCCTCTCACTGGAGATTTGAATGTGTACTTCTGAATTCCAAGAGTCACATCCTCGACCTTCTTCTTCTCGTTCACAATTGAGGTACTGCCTCTGCGATTCCTCCTGGCCTTTACCGTCCTGCGGCTACCAGCGTTAGCCTTGGGAGGGTCGGAGGAACTGCCGATGGAAAAGCCGCCAACTGGAGGCTTGCTGACCCGATCCATTTCACATTCTTTGACTGGAGCTTCCTTTGTGACTTGCTCTTTACTATTGTTGGTCGCGTCAATGGACTTTTCCTCTGCCACTTGACCAATCCCTTTAGCCGTGTCCGGCTCAAGGTCCGACAGAACTAAACCTGGACTGAAATGGAACACTTCATATGGAGCCACTTCGCCACTTGAAACACGAGCTTTATGGGCCAAATACTCTTTCATGAAAGGAGAATAATCATAACATTCAACGCCGCTCTCCCATTGTTCAACAATCAGCTTCAAGAGTTGCTGGTCGAGATTGGGGTTGGCCTCTTGAGAAGATAGGGACGAGGACGAGGGAGCAGTGATAATTGAGCTTGGCTTCATTTTGTCGATGGAACTGCGTGGTCAATAGCGAGAAGAATCCAGCAAATGCGTCTACCAGGTCACAGAGTGGTTGATAATGGGCTATGGGTTGATGATTACGTTGTTTTGTGATTCATGAAGGGATTATGAAGAGCGTGTGTGTGGTTGTGGAAAGGCTTTGCGATAAGTCAATGTCTATCATTTCATTCTGTGTGACTAAAAACTCTGCCACGGATCAAAGATACGCCCAAACACAGCAAAAGCCGCTGTCAAGATTGGGCGAGATTCCATCATGTATGTTTATAGTGGAGCCATCCCCGATAGATTTCTTGCCACTTTCTTTGGCTTCTCAGCCTCTTCCAATATTATGCTCTCTCCCATGAGCATGGCCAATCTTTGACGCTTAACTCCATACAACTCTGCTAACTCTATCAGCCTCCGTCTTCTATCCTCCAGCTCCTTCTTACTCCGAGATGTCTTCAACTTGGTCGCTGTAATCATCACGTTCTTGGCAGTATGTTCGCCGCCAATGAACTCAAATACTTGCGTGGTGTATCCCGCAATCTCGAGCAAGATGGCTCTCATGGCATCCGTCACAACCTCCGTTGATCGTTCTCTATAAATAGCATGACGTATGATATCGCTCAACGGGTGGTCTGGGTTGTCACTCGCATGTTTATCAATTTGAGGACGTAGTTCATGCTGGCAACATGGAGCGGTTACAATGATATCAGCATCCCGGCCTATTGCAAACCATATCGCATCATCCGTGGCTGTATCACATGCATGCAGTGCAATGAGAATATCTAACGAATTGACATTCTCCGCATTTTGATGCTTTGTTTCGCTAATGGTTCCCGTCACGAAGTTGAGATTGTTGAATGCACCTCCCAAGTCATCAGTTATACCATTAATTTCTTCGATAAGCTTTGGTCTTCGATCGATACCCTGCGTTTCAACACTCGTATTATCTTCCTTTGTGCCAAACTTGTCAGAGAGATAAGAATGAAGCGAAAATGTGAGATATCCCCTACCGCATCCCATATCGATGGTTCGTATTCTGGAAGGACGAGACTCGGAATTCGAAGAGGCATTGTCCACGAGATTGCCTACGATTTGAACAAACTTTTGACATTGGCGTAGCTTGGATGCCATGCCAATGACTGGCTTGCCATCGGTGTTGGACACGCCCAGTTTTTGGAAGAACTCGGATGATGGAGACAAGGGTACATTTTTCGACCTATCATGAGATAAATGTGACAAATCTGATGAAGATTCCTCCTGCCCCTTCTTTTGCGATGATTTCTTTTTGGAAAGTTTGAAGCTAGCCTTGCGGCTGGGTTGCAATTGAAGTTTGTAATCACCCTCCGACGTGATGATGTCTCCGGAAAGTATACTTAGATCTCCATCGTTGAGATTTTGGATACCCCATTCTGACAAAGGTGCACCGCTATCCTCGTCTACATTATCACCCATTGCTATTAGGAAGAGCTGTCTCAGTCCCTCTTCTACTTCCGCTTGATCACCAGAGTTGCTCACTTTCCAGTTCTTTGCTACATCCGTTGCAAGATGGTATTTAATTGTAGTTTGAACATGTAAACTGCCAGCATCCCCAATATCACCATTGACAGCTACCTTACTTTTGCTCTTCTTCTTTTTCTTTTCTTGCAGCAACACTAATCTGCCACTAATTGTTTTGTACTTCCCCCGAAGCTTCTCTTTCCGTTGCTCTAGCAACGCAGACGCGGCAGCATCTGCATCACTGTTGCTGCTCGCTTTCTTTTTGCGCTTCTTTCTAGGCGTTGTAGGACCTTTCAAGGTGAATGATTCAAATGATCCATCATCTAGAGATGCTTGAAGTGTTGATATAAATTTATCAATTGCTAGCTGTACTTTTTCTCTACCTTCCTGGATAGATTCTACATCTGACTTTGTCGCCTGAATTTGACTACCCGGTGACGATGATGATGATGGCAAAATACATGGACATGGCCACATGCGTCGATGAGAGTTCGGTTTCACAGCAGTTGATGGCTGACTCCAGTTGTTGGCCGTACCTATTCTTCGACTCCATGATGTGATGGGCGCTGGCAAAGAAAATGGATGGCAAGGTGCCGGTAGTGCAACCGATGCCACTAGACATAGTACTCCTAGGAGGGAGGGGCGCATCTTCATCTGTACCAGCCTGTCGTTTGTCGGCCGGTATGCCAGTGGTGCCATTGCTGCTTCCGTGCCGCAGTGGTAGTGGTATGGTTGGGTATTGTGCATGGATGCGATGCCGACGCGTGGATAGATGGGGTCGGAAGTGGTTTTGGTTGATTGATGATTGTTTGATGGTTGGATTGGTTGAAAAGAAATTGTTGGAAGCTTGGCTGGAAAGGCTTGATGGAAATTAGCGATACGAAATAGTGACGTAGGAATCCAATATATTTGACAGACGATACAGCCATGTTATTTATGTGGTATCAGCTACTCCTAGCAAAAAACGATTGAAACAGCTCATGGTAAAACCGTGGCGTGGTGAAACCTATGCAAGTCCCCAGGCCAGGATGCATGTGGGTTAGTTGTGGGTGGATAAGAAGGGCATGCAAATTAAGGTGTGGTAAAACACAATGGGTACACCATTCACTACATTAGTATGATCAAGAAAGCCAGAGTTTATGGTTCGTTCGTGCAATAACGTCAAGGCTGAGCCCTGGGTGATTTTGGGCTTTCATTCCAGCTCTGTGCCAGGAGAGTGTTTCAGATGATGCATCTAGCCGTCTTTTGTTCGTAGCCAGGAGAACTGTGTTCCCGCCAGTGTGTCGACTATCAACAGACTCAACTGTCAAGGTTGTGGAAAATACATTTCGGTAGCCCCTTATGGCATCTTCCAACTGAGATCTGAGTTTCTTGCCTCCAGTATGAAAGTTGTGGACGATAATACCATCAGGACGGCCGCCTAAATAGTTCTTGTACACATTATCCAAGTAATCTTTGGAGTAGAATTCGGTTGGCAACAAGTTGTCACCATCGAAAATATCAACAAATACAACATCGAAGGGATCACTGTTTGCGGGACGCCGATAGGCCAGGGCATCACCCAATTGCAACTCTATCCGGCTAGTGTCTGAAGACATAGAGTGCCTCAATAGACCACAGTCATGAGTTGCTGTAACCACTCCATCATCGAGTTCAACTGCGACATGTCGGCTTTCAGGAACTGCTTCTGCCATAAACCTTGGCAGCGAACCAGCGCCGTATCCCAAGTACAGAAATGACAGCTCAGGTTTCTCATCGCCGTCTTCATCAGGATGTGACTGGCAAAATTCCAATCCCGTCACCGCAACAGCTGCCATTGTACGCAAATACTCAGACACCATGGCTGAAGAATCAATCAAGCAATGCTGGTCATCCTCTGTTTCAACCAGCTTGAAGCTGCCATGACGAATGCTTTTTGTAGCACCTCCAACAATACCAAGTGTACACCAACCTCCCGGGCGCTTCCTCACTTCCACCGTGGCAAGTGGATCCAACGAAGAAGGCCCTCTGTAGAGAAATGTCTCGCTTTTTGCATTGCCTCCTGAAGCCCTCCAGTCTGCCATGTCGCTTTGCGCTGCTGTGGAGTCATTAATCTTTGCTGCTTCAGTGAGTGTTTCGGACAATTGTCGACCGTACAAAGATGATGCAGTCATAGCCATTGCATTGCCCAAGACGGAAGCAATTCCACTATTTTTGGAGCGATATGTGGCAGCATATGTAGAATGGAGGGCCAATGGCAATGCTTCCTTCGATTGTGTCTCTTTGCTTGGAACATTGGGAACAACCATTACCAGTCTCTCCACTCCAGCATCGTAAACTGGATAATACCCATCACTCACAAGACATTGCAATGCTTCCTGGTGTGTGGTCAGACCCGCAAGTTCTTCCATAACATGCCCATCCACACCCGGCCTTCCCGTTGATGTGTTGTCAATCTTAGAGCCCGGACGAATCTTATCATTCTTGATCCCCGCCCCGGCCAAATATCTCCGTATCCCATCCTTGACAACCATTACAACCGGCGCACTAACATGCAAAGTTTCAAATCCAATGGGATGCCATCCATCGCCCGGTCCCCAATCGCGATCGATGACGGTGATGATATCATCCACTGGCTCTTGCTCTTTGATGAATGCACGCATCAGTTTGGTAATCCCACCGATGACGACTCCGTTGGCACGAGTGCAGAATCGTATCAGCTCATGAGATCTCGTTTGTCGATTGCCCCGACTAATCTTGCGCTTTGTCGAGAAGGTGGCAACTGCGACCAACACATCCTCTTTATTGGCATCATCTTTGGAAGGCAAAAAGAGGCCGTAATAGTATCGGGCCTTAGTGGCAGACCACAAATGATGCTCCTTCAGAAAAGGTATTGCCGTTCCGGCATCGATCCGTCGCGCCACCGTCTTTCGAGCATAGACTCGAGACAAACTAGATGTACCCCCGAGTCGAACACGCAATCGACTTTGGACTATGTCCATTTTCGAATGCCAGACATCTTCGTGCAAATGAATGAGCGATATTTTGGAAGCATTGTTGTCTCCACCATTATTGTCATCCAACAAATCATTCTCTCTCTTTGTGCATGCATTTATATACTGTACATAATTTGTCATATCTCGTGTGCATATGGGAGATAAACAGTCGCTCGTACTATTGGGAGATTTCAATATGTGCAAGTAGTACAATGCATTGGACGAAGCTTTGACTTCCAATATTGGCTGATTGGTGGTGATATCACGAGGAAATAGGGTACTTTTTGCATCATCTTGAAGCAGTTGCCAAGCGATGTCCTCTTTGTCCAACCAGCCGGTTACCGTTTGTAGAAATGAAGCCTTGTTGTTGGCGATGGCCGAAAATGCATCCAGCTGATCCAATGATGTTAACAGTACAATCAGACACAAGATGGGGCCTCGCATCATTATGAAGATATCTGTTGGAATTTAATATGTAGTGTTTGTGGCAATAATAGCACAAATGCCAAGGATGACTGATCCCGCCTGATTCGGATGAACGGGCACTTCACTTCAATGAGCTGTCATCTAATGCAGTAAATAAGTTCGGGGCATATCCTGTAACTTCCTGTAAGCAGAAGATAGATCCAGGAATGCGAATGAGGCTTGATCTTGATTGATGGTCAATTTCGGTACTCTGTTGTTGTGTGAAGGTTAGATCTGATTCAGGATATTAAAGTTGCATCTAGTATTCGTTGGAAGTTCCACTTGCTAGGGCTGATACGGCGATTATTTGTTGAAGAGAATGAGCGAGCCAGAGAAGGGAGGTGGCAATTTTGATCGAGTATCAATTAGAGGGCAAGTCTGGTGTGTGTGTATCTGTGTAGATCTGTGTGTATGTAATGTTAGTTTGGCCGTCTGATGCTGCATCACTGATGATGTGCCTTCCAAAAACCCCAAGGCGATGCGCTACGATACCTGTAATACAGTCCTGTAATCTGCCGGCTGTCGTGAATCCTGTAATCTGCCGGCTGTCGTGAATTTTGGCGGACTTCGACGAGCGAGCGTCCTTCTTCTTCTTATTCGTTGAATGGATGGCTGGAGGTAGGGATGGAGAATGTCTTGCGTGTTGTGTGGTTAGTTGGCTTCCGGTTTGTTGTCTTGCCGTTGTTGTGGTGCGATGCGCTTGATGCGCTGTGGCTGCGCGCTGTGGTGCAGAGGCAGAGGCTTGCAGCGCTTGGTGCAGTACGATATCGTATCTAGAGAGATATCGTTCGTGTATGGTACGATTCGTATGAGATGTCGTAGCTGTCGCTGTCGACTGACGACTGACGATGAGAGAGGAGATTAGATAGAGAGGTGATGGGTAGGTTGATGGAAATTGGCGATACCATGATACTCCTATCGTAGCTACCACGAGCTACGAGCTACGACCTACGACCCTCCTCAGGAGAAGGTATCGTAGATTATATGATACGACGAAACGTCTTTGCGATTCGCGTTCTCATCAGGTTCTCATCGAGAGGCGAAGAACACGCCTATCGACTGAACGCAACATTCACATGCTCACGAATCTATCAAAGTAAGTAACACCACAATAAAGTGCTTTGATTCCGTCGATCAAGCAAAACAATAACAATGCCTGCAATCAATATTGATCTTGAAGGGGCTAAAGCGACAGAAACCACGCCGCTATCACCAAGGGCTGGCCTCTCACCTGTCGTCCCCGCTTCACATTCACGGCTGAAACAAAGGGTTGTTGCATCGATCTGCTTCGTTGTGATCTCTTCCATCCTTGCTCTTTTTGTCTCTCGAAGCCATTATTTCACGAGTGGTAATTTCATTCGTTTTTTTGAGGGCTGCATAGATGTTGTTGAAAGTGATAGACTGCCCTTGCATTCACCAAGTAGCCCAACTCTTTTCGGTCGAACCGATAACGACGAAGCATTCTCTTCGAAGCGAGAACCA
The DNA here is from genome assembly GCA_036939415.1 of Detonula confervacea. NCBI lineage: Eukaryota > Bacillariophyta > Thalassiosirophyceae > Thalassiosirales > Thalassiosiraceae > Detonula > Detonula confervacea. Next base: position 8,479 of record JALLAS010000162.1, on the reverse strand, counting down.
GTATTACGATGGGGAATACTCGGGCCAGGTGATTTCCATCTTCGTGTGCATGTGTTGCTGTATAAATCTTCGTAATATTCTGATATGATCCTTATCTGTTTTTTGAAGGGCGGATAGCTCACGATTTCACATCAGTTTTGATCGTATCTGGCTGCAACGTCACCGCTGTGGCAGCTTCGCACGACGACGAAGTCTCCTCTGCGATTTCAAGAGCCCAAACATTTGCCGAATTGTTTTCCATACCCAATTATTATGGCAGCTACGAAGAGTTGGCATCCGATCCAAATGTAGACATCGTCTACGTGGCCACAACGAATCAGAATCATATGAAGCCGACGCTGATGATGCTCGAGGCTGGAAAGAATGTGTTGGTGGAGAAGCCAACGACAGTGACATACAGAGAAGCAAAGATGATGTACGATGAAGCCAATGTACGTGTACTTGGTGCTATTAATATTTCTTCAAATGACTTGCCAGACCTTCCTTCAGCATAGTGCCATTTTCTTTTTATCTTTAGAAACGAGGGTTGTTTTTGATGACTAATCATTGGACAAGATTTTTCCCGCTGCTAAAATATTTGAGACAAGCATTCCTATCATTTCAACATGCAAGTGTATTGAATGAGACAACAAAGGATATCAATCATCAGGGTGGGACATACAATTTGGGGAAGGTCCTAGCAATGCATGGTGACTTTAGGTATGAATCTCATATGGTGATATTGTTTTAATACTGTTTTCCATAGATCGAAATCTGACCTGTTATTGAGACCTCATTAGCTTCCAGACCCCAGTGGACCCATCTGACCGCTTTTTGAATCGAACCCTTGGAGGAGGCGTCACATTAGATGTAGGATGCTATCTTGTTGAGTTAGCATTGTTGGCAGCATGTGATCATCGGCAATGTCACCGATCCTTGATTGCACCTATTAGAGAGTCCAAGAGAAATTATTTGAGGCCAGATGGTATTGTTGCTACTGGCCATGGGGTATACCGTGGGCTTTCATTTCCAGTGGATGTAGAGTCTTCGTTTTCATTAAGATGGGGTGGTGGATCCAATGGGATTGCTGCCAGTTGCGAATACGCTCAGTCAGCTGGTACTGGTTTTGATGCAAGTCATGACAGTCCATGCGAAAAGATCAGCATAGATGGGAAAACTTTGATGCAAGATGAATTTCTATCAACTGGAGATGCTCGAAAGGATGAGGAAGTTGACTTTACTATGGTTGCTTCCTTCCAAGCCAGTTTCCGTAGGCCATCTACTTTTGGAGTCGAGTATATATTTGAGAAAGGCCGTGTTCTTGTTGATGGGCCTGGAAACTGTCCAAGTGAAATGACAGTATTCGAGCATACCCAGCCATTTGGCCCTTTGGTCGGAGAGACAAAAATTAGATTTCCTCTTCCCCAGATAAAATATGCACTCCTCGAATATGGCAGACCAAATTATCCTAGACCGGAAGGATTTGTGTATGTCATTGATGCAATAGAAGAATGTATGAGAGAGAAAGGTGTGCCTGGAAAGGTGAAAGGCCCATTGGTGGGGCCAGGCTGTTTAGAATTGGAAGAAAACACAATAGAAGAACAACTTGTCACTGTTGGTGAGACATAAGGTATATTCGTCTTTGCTATCAAATAGAGTTAGGAGCAACGCTAATACATCCACATGGTTCGTTACTTTTCTTTCTGCTTTTTCAGATATTACTGAGGAGGTGTTGAAAAAGATAGCTTATTTTGGATGATGGATCTGATTCAGGACACAAGTTCATGATGAAGGTTAGCTGTGGAGACGTGACCTTTGATTTTGAGCTTGAATACAAGGAGAAAAATCAGCAATATAGAAAATCTCTCAGGCCTTTTGGGTTTCTACCAACAAAATAGCAAAGAAACATGTTTTGTTTTTTGCTCGAAAAGGCATACACAATTATTGGGTCAACATTAGACACAATCTCTTTGGCGTAGCGTATCTCTTACTCCAGTTTTCCATTATCATATCAAAATTTATGGTGAGGGAATGAGTCAGTATGGATGTCCGGCCAGCCCTCTTGCTTCCCAGCAAAAAACAAGGCAACTCAGATGCCCATAACGATATCATGATCTATGGGTAGTTTCTTGGACATTGGGAAACAATTTTTTATTTTTTCTATATTCCCATGCTCAGGCAATATTGAAGGACTAGAGCTTGACGAGGAAATAGCTATGTTTGAGAGCTTTGTGTCATTTCAAGGGCAAGCAGCTGTGGAGCTCGTGTCCAAATTATCTGTTAAGATTGGGCTTGGATTGGAGTATCACAAAGCTTCAAAAGAAGTCCGACCGTTTATCAAGGGAGTCACAGGATTGCAGTTAGAATTTGCAGCTTCATCAGATCTATCGTTCCAAGCTACTATCGGGCCCTTCTCTGCTGATGTGGTTGTGAATACAACAGTCGATAACTATGGAGAGCCTCGGCAAATCATCTATGGTCTTGACAATAACCTTCACTACTACCTGCGATGGAATAGCAGTTGGCTCCACGATGGCCTTGCTTTAGCTGATAGTGTGACAGGTCTTGTAAATGCTCTCGATGTTTCCATTGTTGGCTGAGTGACAGGTACTATCACAGCGAATCTCGTCGGAACCGGAGTTTCTGGGTATGCCTCTGTTCAAATTGACTGCGAGGACATCAACAACATCGTTGAAAAACAAGATGGTGCTTTCACGGTTTTGTACGAAGTAGACATTGACACGCCGTCATTGCCTAGCTTTATTGATCTTTTGCTTGCAGATCCTGATGGCATCATAGACGCCGTGGATAATTTGCTGCGTGATGTAGAAGAAAACTCATTTGGCAGCAAGGGCGCTCTCACAAAACTAAATGTCCCAGTAATAGGCAATCGGGCTTCCAAAGCTCTTGGAGCCGGGGCTGGCGGTCAATCACCCATAGCCAAAGCTCGCACCAAGATTGTTGGGAGTATGGAGGCGTTTTTGAATACATACAAGGATGAAGAAGACAATGAAAATTATACGGTGAGTGTTTGGTGTACAATTTGAACTACCACATTGTTGTCTTTTGGGGCCATTGTTTTCTCTTTTACTATATTCACCTTTGGCTTACTATTGTTCTACCTGTCATATTGTAGGTCGCTGATCTTGTCAAAGATATCTTTTATAAAATTTTGGGACCAGATGGATCTCTCGATATTTTAAACGTGGCAAGTAAGGATGACATGCCTGCAGTAAAATACTACGAGCATTTACTAGCGCCTCCACCTACTCCAGCCTCGTCAGCATCGTTGCCCCCATTGTGCCCTGGTGCAGGACGGCTAGAAATGCCTTACACCAAGGACGACAAGGGCAAAGTCAAATCACTCATGTGGACGATCCCATTTGGTGAGCTCTGCTCTTCACTCTTGCTTTGTCCTTTTCAACCATAAACTTATTTACTTGTGATTCCTACTGTTACAATTAGGCAAAACCATTGAAGTCCCTCTGCCCGAACTAGACTTTCAACTTGACAATAATGCTCTTCCATTGCAACTGTATGTAAAGCCAAAAGATGCTGTTCTGAAAATCACCTGGTCGTTCAAGTTAGGTTTCGGCTTCGATAGTGATATTGGCTTCTTTTTGGACACTTTCCCAGGCGAGAAAAGCGAATTCGATGTTACAGCTCAGCTGCATATTCCAAGTATTGATGTCGATGCAACATTGCTCTATCTATTGCGGCTGGAACTTGAGAATATGCAGCTGGAGGTGGGAGCTGGCATTTTTGTGAACCTGAATAAGGCGGCCGCGCTCGGAAAAGACACTGATTTCATTCAATATGGACGGATGGGCCTGGCTGATCTGAAGAAGATCCGACCAGCTGATTTCTTTGAAGTTGGAGCTGTGGTAGGGGCTAAAATTAACGTCAAGGAGTTCATAGCAGGGCTCAACATTCCATCTGGGGCAGATTCTCAGCTGGAAGCATTGGCTGAGTGGATCCCTTCCCTCAATGGCGGGCTTGAATTCATGGTGAAGAAAGAGATTGGATATGGGTACAGTGAAAAACTAGAGACTCGGTGCGGTGAAAGCCCGAGAAGAATCAAAGGAAGATACTTGAGGGACCTAGATCGGGCAACATTGGAAGAAAAGATCTCCTCATCTGGTGGCAGTAGAGGCTTGCGACTTTTGTCTGAAGATTTGCTTCCCTCTGATATTGATGGCTGTGAAATTAATGCAACTCTCGGGCAGATTGCTTGTGCCAAGATCAGTGAACTTAGGTTGAACACTACAAAAATCAAAAACCTCATCGAACCCGTTTTAGAGAAATTTGTAAATACTGGTAAGACTGGTCTCTTTGACGAAGTTGCGAAACCATTGCTCCAATTAGCAAAGCCTTTGCCGGGAATTTCTGATATAGCGGGCAAGGCAGTGAGCCTCCTCGACGTAGCCGAAACCTTTGTGCCCAAGCCCAAGGTTAGGAAAAGTGTTGAGATAGCACGTACAGTTCTCCGAGTCTACGACTCCATCGCATCCATTGCCGATAAGTTTGTTGATGCAGATGAGGATGGTATGTTACTAGCATCGAAATGCATCTTCAGACCAGGAGCTCCACCATTCTGCACTGGTGGTCTGTTCAACGAGAATAATGGAAAGCCTCTGGACTTGCGCCGTCTTCAGCAGGAAGAAGAGCAACTTCGCCGGGAACTGGACACAGTATTTCCTCATCGAGATGCAGGAGGGAATTTCATAACTCCCATTCATCGCCATTTGCAAGACTGTCCCACATCATTTACTGGCCCAAAATGTAATGGAAATTGCTCACTTTGCACTAAAAGTAAGGTAGATAAAGGCAAGTGCAAGGCGATGAAAATCAAATGCCAACTAGAAAACACGGAAGGTCTTCGCTTTCCATTTTTGGAGGAGCCAACCAGTGTCATTGGGCTTTTTTCTGGCAAAGATATTGAAATCATTGAATTCGCCCCACCTCCATTGGAATTTGGCTTTGAGTATGAGTTGACTTTTGTCCTATATACCCCTCCCACTGTAACTCTTTCCATATTCTTCGAGTGCTCTGTCACGGTTGAGTACGCTGTTGTGCTAGATAGGTGAGAACTTAATCATGTCGTCTGTCATGTTTTGCAGTGTATACCGCACATTTCCATTCATCTCCTCTCTAACACCACCCCTCTTTTTCACACTGCTCTCTTTCAACAACTGCAGTAAGGGATTCCGCGAAACCGTTCAAGACCTTAGCAAGAATCCAAATTCGACAGAAGAAATTGCGAAAGCTGTGGGAAAATCTCTGAATAGCTTTGCATTTAGAGACACCTTCGATGGTGGTAAGCAATCCATGAATTGATGGTAATTTAACTTATCAAACACGTGCACTCACCGAACTCGTCTCTCTTATCCTAGTTGACAAACCTCTTGTAGTTTTTGAAGCCACTGTAGGCTTTGACGTCGGTGTGTCTGCAGTTTTCGTCAAGGTTGGCGTTAGTGGACAAATCACTTTCATTGTAGAACTTGACTTTTTCGATCCATACCCAGAGACTAGCAATGGTCTGGTGCGTCCGTACGAGCTAATATCCTACAGTTGCAATCCAGTGGATTGGTTTGAAATCACAATCTCAATTGAAATTACTTTGGAGGTCTACATTGAAGTAGGTATCTATCTCGGGTTTATTGAAATTACGGTGTTCGAACTAAGGGAGGGCATAAGCTTTGACCTACTCCCCCCCTTGAAAATTCAGCCTACTGGTATCCTTCGCCTCGCAAAAGTGGATCTTGCATCTCGCAAGCTCACAGTTAGTTGTTCACCTGAGAGAGATTATCCAATTGTGTGCACAAGCGTAGGTGGAACAAGCGGTGCTGAAGAAATTTCTTGTGCCGACGAAGTGCCGCCGCCCGCTAACAAATTGGCGATCTGTTCACCAAAGCCAATCGTTCAAGTTTTCAAATCTGTGAACAAGGTGGTAGAGGCTGATTCCTGCTCCGGTCGAAGGAATAGGTATGCTCGAATTATGAGTCCTCTTGAGCTAGCTCCCGGTGAACACGGTATAGCACTTGACTACAGCAAGTCCCAAACGTCAATTACTGATATTGTGATTAGCGGTTTTGATGTGACCGTTGACGGTACTGTGGCTCGATTTAGGCAATCCAATGCAAGGACTATTTCCCAAATGAGTGAATTCATGTTGCCAGATCAGGTAAATGATGCTACTATGGCTGAACTTAGCCAATCCAACGCAAGGACTCTTTCCCAAAGTGTCAATTCAAACATTATATTGCCAGATCAGGCCAATGATGTTACTGTGACCACGGTCGGCACCGGTTGTAGAGATCGATGGGTATTAGACGGATACACTAACTTGTTAGTGAATGCGAATGAAATTGGAGATGGTTGCGTAATCATAGCAGATGGAAGGGATACCAAAGATGCAACTCTTGAGATCAACTTTGGTAGTGGGCAAGCAACCTGCATCAACAATCGCGATTTTGAGCACACCCTTAAGCTCTCTGAAGGAACAATTGATATTGACGAAGATCGCGGGCAAGTACGCAGGATTGAGTATGGAAGTTCCTTCAAGGACATTGTTATCAAAATGAGCTTTTGCAAGGACAAGGTGATCATTAGTAAGACCTTCGAAAATACAGCATCAATTATAATCGACGGCGGTAGTGATAATGATGTGATTGAAATTGGTGATGCTTCGTGTGCCAATTTTGAGAAATGCATCTTCGCTGACATAAGTGTCAATGGTGGTGATGGCAATGGCGGCATCAAAGACCATGATTTACTCAAGATTGATGATTCTGGATCGAATCTCACCAAGCACGAAACAGTGAGGAGTTCATCAGTTGATGGTTTGCATGATGTTTCTCTCAACAGGACCATTTCCTATAGGGGAGTTGAAACGTTGGAGCTCTTGTTAACAAGCGGAGAAAACACATTGGATATTCTTGAGACGGCAAAAGGATGTGATCTAAAGGTAACCAGCCAAGCTAGCACGGATTTGATTACAGTTGGTCCATCTCTCCAAAATGGCAACATTGAGCTCAATGTCGGCGGCGGGGACGATGACATTTTAGTGTCCTCAACTGTGAAAGGCAATCTTATCATAAGTTCGGATGGAGGCAGTGATGCCATTACCGTGCAAAGCGTAACGGGTGACCTCAGCATTGTCAAGAATGCGGATGGAACTGATGTGATAACAATTGGTCATATAGTTGGGACAACTATCATACAGACTGGAGGAGATACAGATTCAATTCAACTCAATTCAACAGGTGGCGACATCACCATCAACACGACCTCGCCAACCTCAGGAATCACTGGTAATGACTTCATTGAGATCAAATCGGCGGGAGGAAACGTCAATATTCTGACCAAGGATGAAGGCAATGATGATATTAAGATTAATTCTGCCGTGGGAAATGTATCTATGTCGACTCAGGGGGGCAATGACTACATTGAGGTCATTACTATAGGTGGCTACCTTGAGATTGAGTCCTTGGATGGAAGTGATATTATACATGTCACGGAAATAGGCCAATACCTTGACATCAAATCTGGTAGCGATGACGATGAAATTACTGTCGGATATGTGAAAGACTATGGTAAGTGTACACTGGCAACAATGACGACTCATGCTCCTCTCTGACCTTGCATTTCTTTTTGAATTCTAACGCAAGTTGTATCGTACTTTCTCGTTCACTCCACTATACACCAATCACTCATTCTCGCTCTTTAGTGAAAATCACCACAAACGCAAATGGTCACAATGGAAACGACAAAATTACGATTTACAGGATTGGTAGTTTTACAGATATTGAAACAAAGAATGGCGACGACAGCATCTCGATCTATTCCATCGGAAGTTATGGCAAAATTAAGACAAATGGCGGCCACGACAATATCCAAATCTTCGCCACTGGTAGTAATCTTGATATAGAAACAGATGCTGGTAATGATGCGATCACCATTCACAACACAGGCGGATTTCTCAATGTGTCAACTGGTGATGATGAGGACTCCATATACATATTTGGCCTTGGTGCTGATGGAGAGATTCGAGGTGGGAAAGGGAATGACAAATTAGTCGTTGATGGGAAAGGCGACCCTGCAGCCTTAAGTGCTGTATTTGATCTATTTCCCTCCATTGAGTCGAGTGCCCAGATATCTATCGAGTCCAATATCGATCTTTTTGGCTCTCACAGCCATAACAAACTGGACAATACAAGATTGAGGTGGAGTGGAGGAGAAGGCGACGATGAAGTAACGTCCTACTTCTTATCAGCCGGAACTACAAATCTCGACTTATTTGACGATAGTCATATTACAGAGGGGGAAAGTGGGAACAAGATTTTTGTTGAATGTGTCGACATCATTGCATGTACTGTCTTGAGCCGAAAGACTTTTCTCGCAAACATCCATTTCCCAGGTGATAGTAACTCAACACTAGAGCGTCTAAATATTGGTGACGATGTTGCAATCACAAAATTGCAGCTCAATCTAAATAATG
>JALLAS010000161.1:0-17027 GCA_036939415.1 Detonula confervacea | reverse complement strand
TACAATATCATAGGCTACATCCTCCTCGAATACACACCTCGTTTCCAATCTTTTATAATGTTTCAGTAGAGTTTCCAGTGTTATCAAATGTTTCCAATATACCTCCCCCTCTCTCTCTCCAGACAAGAGGTTGCCCACAAACTCACAAATCAAGTTGTCGCTCCCTTATAACGAATGGGCAGGCAATGGCCCGACTTTGTCTGAAGTGGCCAATGCTCAGGCTTATGTCAAGTCTAAGCAATACAAACTGGGTAACCATGAAGCGAAGGACTACCCATCCTTTGAGATCAAAATCAATTTGGCAGGTGACCGTGGTAATGATCCTGCAAGGCTTGGAGAGTACACCTTCGGCAAGATGTGGAATTGTGTACCAGCATACACCAATGGCAAATACATGATTTTCTATGGAGTCGTAGGGAATGGCTGGCAGTAGAATTCAGCATAATGCATGGGCGGGCTATGCCCCGACTTTGTCTCAAGTGCCCAATGCTTGGGCTTATGTTGCGTATCTCAGAAATCCCAACTAGTAGAGCACCAGATGAGGTGAAAGTTAGAGCTCAGTTGGATCCTAGAGCAGGGATTGTCTGTGGGAAATGAGCCAAATCGGGGAGACTATTTGCATGCTTGAATTGGGGATAATAATTAGAAAAGTGATTAGAAATAGATAAAAGTGCAATCAATTGACAAGCGATTAACCCTTTCCATCAGCATACTGCCATTATACCGTCATTCGCCGTTTTATGCATAACTTGGCTTCTATTGGTCCAACTTTGATGCTGTAAAAGGCTGTAAAGCATGTAGATGCTAGGAAATGGTACTCTGGATGTATTTTGAAAACATTGTGAAAACATATCAAGTGCTAGTGTCATACTATTGCATTATTTTACCAGATCGTGCTTGTCTCTGCTGCAGTATCCAATATAATTGGTAATGCATATTTGTGTAGCAATCCAATGCAATACATTTAGCAATTAATTCTAGTAAGTATGATTACGTAGTACATCGTGTAATTCCATAGCATCAATGCAATCTACAACATCATTTGGCATCAGCTGTACCACCACTATCAACAGAAAACATTACCATCATCAGTTGAATGCAATCCGCAGAAGCATTTGTTCTCTGTGACAGCAATGCAAATACCAGCTGTTGCAATCCACAGCAAGAACCCTTTAATGCTCAGCTTGTCAAGAAGAGGATTGTTATATTTGAATGCAGCATCGACCCAATCCGCAGAAGCATTTGCAATCTGCAGAACATTTCCCATCCGTAGATCTAGGTACCTGGAGCATGCGTGGAGAAGATGCGGCCTATTGCTCACATCAAACGACGTCAATGACTAATGATTGTGCATTTAATGGAAGCTCCCACAGTCACAGTACCCGTAGAGAAGCCATTGTATTCATAGAACTTTGCTCTCCGTAGCTTCCGTCCTTTCCGGAACGGGAATGACTACCAGCTCGCTAGCTCTGTCTCTGTCGCCCTGATCGTGGTTCAATATCTGTTCCACCATCTGATGCTCCACCAGGGCAGTATTTATTTAATCCTCAGCGGCAAGGATGCCATGAGACGTTATCCTAGTGGCAAGATGACAATGACGACAATAACTGCTCCAGGTAGAGGGTATAGGTCTATTAATTCTTACTGCACTGTGTTTGTTTGTTGTTTTTGAGTCGTTTGAACCTGAAGAGCTCCAGGATGGTGGCCTAAATACAGCTGTTGGTTGTAAGATGCATATTGGTGAATGCGGGGAAGTTGCAATTGATATATGTTCCAAAACTGGAGAGTCCGGTGAGTCCGGTGTATGGGCTATTTCTGCTTGCAAATTTTGTGGATTTACACAGTTTTCATTGTCCCAGTTCTTTTATTTGGTGTTGTCTTGACCGCCGGGTCTCATCTTGGGATTGTGATAGCCAAGGATATCCTTGACCGGGACACTGTCGATTGTGGCTGTCGTGGACTGACTGTCATCACCTTTGAAATCCTTGGCGGCGGTGATGTTGACATTTTAGGAGTTTTGAGCACGCTCAAATGGCGGTGTGACGATAACGTGGATAAAAACATCGCTGGGATCTACGGCCGGCATCGTGCATGGCCACAATCGATATCATGGGGAATAGGGATGTTGGGGAGGTGTCGGTAATGTTTTTGGCAGATGAGAAGGGTGTGTAGTGCTTGAGTTTGGAGATGCATTGGGTTACAAGCCAAAATTGTGATTCTTTGCCAAAATTTTAGGTTTTGTGTCAGAAGGAAAGGGTCAACCCTTACCTTACCACAGGCGGACCATTTTTTGGCGACGGAATTAAAAAAACCCTGCTTAACGCATCCCCCAACTTCTGCAACCAAGCCAGCAACCTTCCTCTCACCAAAATTCTCTGCTGGCACACGCCCGACATCCACCGTGTCCATATTGTCCATTGTATTCCTTCACGATGTTGACTGTTGAGCCGGGCAAGATTTTCTTGATGAATTGGTAGCACCGTGCGTACGGCCAGCAAAAAACTACCAAAATTGTGACATCCCGGCAGCCAAAGATTTTGACGACGATGCCAGTCTCAGTTTGCGACTTGCACCACCAACAGCGTGGACATCAAGGACATTTTTGGCAACTCTGCCACGAGACCCAGCAATGAAGAGCATGACAACGGCTCTACCAAACACGATGACAACAGCGTCAATATGCAAAATTTATGACCAAGAATCGCATATCCACCGGATCTCGTCAAAACTCAGGGAATAGCCAGCATATCTATCCCCACCATCTAGAATGAAGAACAACCCCCCGCACAAGCATATTATAAAGGGGTACGAACAACTCTCAAGAGCAGGTACCGTGTATTCAATTAGAGCAAAACAAAGTGTGCTTTGGTAGCTGATGGGGAATTGCGATCGGTCGGAACTGGCTGTGCAGCCTTGTGCAGCCATGAGGCGATTGAACACTGCCCTACTGGGGCATCAGGCGGAGCAGCTCTTGAATCAAGAGCAGGGTAGGGTGGCAGAGCTAACAGGCTGGACAGGCTGGACAGGCTAGCGTGCTGACAGTCGCTTGGGCAACTATGACTGCAATGGCTTCTCTACGCCTACCCGGAAGTCATTATTTAGTACTAATATAGCTACTACAAGCTGATATTGCAAATGTTACTGCTGATTGCATATGTTACCACATATTGTATTGGTACTGTATGGAATCAATGCAGATTGCATAGATACTGCTGCTACTGCTACTTCAGATCACATATTCTACTGCTACTACAGATTGCATGTGCTGCTGAATGATTCTGGTACTGCAGGATACTACTGTAGATTTAGAAGGATTATTCGTTTGGATTGGGAAGAGGGTGGGGGGCGACCAAGCTATATGCGTATGGGAGAGTTTATGCCCTGCAATTGCAAGAAATGTGTATTTTGCTTGCGTGGAATTACCTCAGGTATTGCACATGCGGGTAGGAGGCGCTCAGCCGAGGCTATCATGGAGTACAAGTGCGGGGTGAGGAAGAGAAATGTATTTTTTGCTTGCATGGACTTACCTCGGGTATTGTATATGCGGGTAGGTAAAATGCTCCCAGCCGAGGCTATTATGGAGTACAAGTGCGGGGTGATGAAGAGGTTAGGGTGAACCTTAGAAAGGGATCTTGCTACTGCAGGATGTGCTACAGACACCAGCCGGATGATTTGGATCAGGTAGAAGGAAGAAGAGGAGCCGGAATTCAAGTATGGGATGTATAATTTGCCAAGAGTTAGTTTGCAAAAAATGCTGGGCGGCGGGGTACGATAGGCACAAAGAACAACAACCATGATAACCTAGTAACGTGTCTGTTCCGCTCATTTTTTTTCCAAATATGATTGCAATACATCCCTAGCACCATTACCAATGCTCTGCAGTCTTTAAATAGGGTCTATTGGATCTCTATTGAATGAGTTATGCAAATAAATGCAAAAAGCGAAACTTTTGCGGAACCAGTAAGGTACAATAAGGGTTAAGTGACTGTTCTCAACAACCATCAAGGTCCAAACAAACAGCAGATCCAGGAATTTCCACGCATGTATCTTTTGCAGGATGCAAGTATGAACTCCAAGCTATTGGATGCATCAGCAACATTAGCAAAATCGATTTCATGGGACGTTTCGCATGATAATGAAAATATATGTGTACTTCATTCTATCTACACCTAAACCTCCTCACTCACTCCTCAACAATCCAATCCTTCGGACTCTTCAATATCTCCAACAACCTCTCCTCCTCGCTTCCCTTCTCCGGAACGAAATTATAATCAAACGCAATCTTCGGCGGCGCGCTCACCATCACCCCCTCCACCCTCGGATTGGCATTGGCCAACCCAAACTTCACCCCCCGATCGTACAACAAATTGAATTCCAAATACCGTCCCCTCCTCAGACATTGCCAATGCTTCTCCTCGTCGGTATACGCGCGTTGTCCGTTTTTGGTCACGATGGGCAGCCACGACGGCATCCATCCCTGGGCCACGTCCTTGAGGAATGCGTATGTCGTGGGCGTGGCGGGGAGGTCGTCGAAGAATATGCCTCCGGTGCCGCGGTGCTCGGATCGCGCGGGGAGGTAGAAGTATTCGTCGCAGCTTTGTTTCAACTCCGCGTAGGATAGATTGTACTCGTTGTCGTTATCATTGTTGTCGTTCGCGGGGAAGTGGGTGTCGCACATTTTCTTCAAATGGGTGTGAAAATCGATAACGTCTTGATCCACCAAATAGTAAGGCGTGAGGTCGGACCCGCCTCCGAACCATGCCACCGACTTCTTTTCGCCATCCTCGTCGTCGGAGGATTGGACGAGGAAGATTCGCACGTCGGAGCGGAACGTCGGCACGAACGGATTTCTGGTGTGCAATACGACGCTCAGGGCGGCCGCCGAGTAGGTGTCCCCCCCTTGCACCAACAGTCCGCCGTCGTTGCCGTCGTTGGCGCGACCGCTAATGGCGGCGGCCCTGTCGGCGCTCAATACCCCGTTCCGAATGACCGTCAAGGAGCACGCTCCCTTCTCCACGACGTCTCCTCCCTGGATGACGCGAGTGATGCCGCCGCTTTTGCTCGTGTCGCTGGTTGTTGCGTCGTCCTCGAAGGCGCCCCAGCCGTCTTTGGAAAAGGCCTCTTCCGATCCATCGACCTCTTCGATTTCGGCAATCATGGAGGTTTGATGCGATATTAGGAATTGTGCGAATTGTTCGAATATTTCTTCCGGCGATGATTCGTTGTTGAGTGCTTCGCCCTCTTTTGCTTCTGTTACTTGCGTGGATGATGGGGATGCGGCTAATCCATGATGGAATGAAGTGCCACGTGAAGAAGAAGCCACCGATGATGTTGGAGAATGGGCGAAGAGAGATGAGGCGGAAGAGAATGCCTCCGCTTCCGAAGAGAGAGCGAGGACTGATAGTAGCAGTGGAAGCATCATTGTCAAGGCTCCGAGCTTTGTTGTATGGGGAAGAAATGCTGCCATGGTCGTCGTAGCAGGTCGTTGCATTCAATTCAATTCAATGACGACGAACAAAATATGAAAAATTGGATTTGTGGTGTCAACATCGATTTATCGCGATGGAGAGTTGAACTCGCCGCGTGATATCTTTTATCGCCAATAAACACAACATTTTATTTGATTCCTATGTTAGAGTTACGAAGATACATAATCGCTAAATAATAGATACCAGCCCCAGCGAGCATCCATCTCGAGATTTCTAGACATAAGAGTATCGTCTGTCTGTCATCCGACCACAATGAATCCCATCTACATATTAGATTTTTTGTTCACAGCGTATTTCGCAAATTGAGGGGGCAAACACTAGAAACATATTTTGACAGCCACTAAGTAGAGCGCAGCGCTGAGCGCTGAGGTCTTTCATCTTTCAAGATAATAAAGTGTCTAGTAATCTCAAATTTAAATTCGTTCTCCGGACTCCGGATCCTCTAACTTCTCTATCGAAGAGCTGATAAATTATTACTAATGTTATCCCCCTACTAAATTCACCAGCCAGCATCAGCATCTATCAGCATGTTGGATCATTATTTTTCAATTACCCCGCCCAACAGCCCGAACATAATACACATCTAATCAGTGCAACCATGGCCGATTGTTCAGCCTCGGGCACCGCAATAGACAGGGTCATCCAATCAGCCGTCGCCTCGACCCTAAACCAAGGAAACAATGGCGCCGCAACTTCGTCCGCCGCCGCCGCGGCATCCCGTGCGATGGGCAACTTCTTCGGCGCGACGGCCGCCACCGCATCTTCCGGCCCCATGGGGATGGGCGCGATGGAGGGGGCATCATCTTCGGTCATGCCCATGGCTCCGTTGGAATCTCTTGGCGGGGGGGCTATGATGAGACAAATGCCCTCATCGGCCGCAATGCATCAGCAGCAAGGCATGATGGAGAGCGCGTCACGAATGGACGAGGCATGGGCTGCTTCGAATACTGGTGCCCAGCATGCTGCTGCCCCAATGAGTAATCACATGATGCACAATCAACATACCCAACAGATGCATCATCAAATGCCAATGCAGCAAATGCACGCGCCTCCGCAACAGATGATGATGATGCAGCAGCAGCAGCAGCAGCAAATGATGATGATGCAGCAGGTGCAAATGCAGCAATATCAGATGACGGCCATGGTTCAATATCAACAACAGCAACGGATGCAGCAGCAGCAACAGCAACAGCAACAAATGATGAAGAATCAAGCTCAAAAGCAAAGTGCATCAATTAATACTACCACCGGTACCAGTTCCACCATTTACGAAACAACTGTGGATGATGACGTAGCAACCGTAAGCGAGGAAGAGCAGCTCCACCACGAGGGCCTCACGGAAGATGCCTCCATCGAAAGGCTCGCCCAAGCCTGGCGAGATGCCGAGGCGGAATACGCAGAGGAAGAGTTCGGCGATGACGAATACGACGTCAGCGATATGGGGGGCTTGTATTCGGAAGGCTATGCCGAAGCTACCGCCACAGATACCGCTCAGGCCACAACAAATAATAACGGAGACAGCACCACCGAGCCGCAGTACGAATTTTCGGAAGCCTCCCGAATGTACGGCTGCCTCTCCACCCCCTCCACCGACATTGCCCCCCAAAATCTAAACTTCCCAGAAAACTTGTACGAAAAGGGCCTGCAGCACTTCGACGAAGGCGCCATCGCCGAGGCCATACTGTGCTTCGAATCGACGCTACGCAACATCGACCCGGAACACGCGGACGCATGGCGCATGCTCGGAAAATGCCACACGGAGAACGACGAGGACGCCAAGGCGATATCCTGCTGGCATCGATCGTTGGAGCGCGATCCGTTCAGTCCCGAGACTTTATTGGCGCTGGGGGTCGCGTACGTGAACGAGCTGGATCACGAGAATGCGGTGGAAACGCTGAGGAATTGGGTTGGGAACCATCCGTTGTACGCCGGCATGGCGACGGACAACGAAAACAACCTCGATTCGGAAGGGGAGGAGGACATGTACGGATCCGCCACGGAGGAAGACCATTTGGGCGCTAGCACTGCTTCGCCGAGGATGAGGGCGAAAATGATGGCGTCGATGCGCGACGTCGAGCGTCTCCTCCTCCGGGCGCTCGAGTACGATCGAACGGCCGATGCCGCCGCGGACGTCTACGAGGCATTGGGGGTGGTGTACAACGTCTCCCGCGATTACGACGCGGCCGTCGACGCGTTCCGAAAGGCCATCGACGTCCGTCCGACCGATTATCAGCTTCGGAACAAATTGGGCGCTACGTTGGCGAATTCCAATAGGTCCGAGGAGGCATTGCCGAATTACAAGGTGGCGCTGAAGCTGAAGCCGAAGTATGCACGGGGATGGCTTAATATGGCCATATCGCACAGCAATATGCACAATTATTCGGAGGCGGCGCGGTGTTATTTGCAAACGCTCAGTTTAAATCCGGAGGCAAATCATGTGTGGAGCTATTTGAGAATTGCGTTGACTTGCGACGAGAAGTGGGAATTGTTGCCATTGGCGGCGAGTCGGGATTTGGTTGGATTTCGGGACCATTTTGATTTTGTTGAGTATTGAGGAAAAGTGTATTAGGGTCAGGAATGGGTCTGGTCACAGTTTGGTGCTCTGGACGCCAAGATCGGACGGGTTTAGGCGTTGCTACAGTGTTACCTAGTCCACATGAATGGGGCTCTTGATTCATCATGTTTGCTTAATTAGGACAAGATAGATGGAGCTGCCAAATTAATTGATTAAAATGAAGACATAGAGCAATAGCAATAACGGTCATCATGATAATAAAAAGATAAGCAAATCTCCCAGCGTGGTGCTGGTGGTACATCATAGGCAGGATGGTCACAGATGATGATTATTGTCAATGATTGTCAATGATGATTGTCAGCAAGGCAAGGTCAACCTCAGCTAGCCCTCCTTCTTGACATCCTTTTAATAGTCCACTTACTGTCAATTATAGAATTTCGTTACCCCTAATAACGGATAAAAATCTTTTACCAGTCAGTTCGGTCATTGGTCATTATTGAATAATAGTAATACGCAAATCTGTTGTCTTTCTTTTATCAACACCGAAGCAAGGCGCAACAACGGGGCAAAGGGCAAGCCTTTTACTCAAAGAAGGTTCAACGTTGTTTAACGTTGTTCAACTTCAACGCATTTAGCATGATTTATGGTAGAGATGGCCGTAATGGTAGAAGGTCTCAGCGATGTCGTTGAAAAGGATGATCGGAACGTCATTATTATGAACAGCCAAATGGATCTCACGCCCAACTCCTCCTCCTCCACGGCGGGGTGGTCGCTCTTCGGCTGCTGCCGTCCACCGGCGTCGGCGTCATCATTATCGCGAGACCCCAACAACGACGACGACGACGACGACGACTATGATGTAGATAAAACAAATAATATCGTCGTCACGCCAGCGCCATCGGTCTCGGTACTAATAGAGAAGCTGGAGGAGTATGAGTACGTTGGAATGGTTGATGGAATCGAGGATGATTCCACCACGCCGACGGCATCGAACTCTTCGAAGAAATCAATATTGGCCGGTAGAAATGCGAATTTTGCGACCGACGTCGACGAGGAGAATGGAAATAATTACGAGCAACGCTCTCTCCCCGATATTATGCCTGCAGCTCATAATAAGGAGGCAATAATTGCGACCGAACGCGCAGCCGCCAATAATGCCCACGATGCCAACTCGTCGGCGTTGGTGGATTTCCTACAGAAGAAGCTGGAAGCGATGCAAAAATCCCTCGCCGAGACGGAAGCGACGAGGGACGACCTACTGGCCGAAAAGGGACCGATGCAAAACGAGCTGATCGACGCGAAAGCCGAAAGGGACGAAGCATCGTCGGAAAAAGACGCATTGCGGCGCGAGAGGGGCGAGCTCCTGGCCGAGAAGGAATCCACGCAAAGGCGGATCGAATCCCTGCTGGCCGACGCGGCGGAAATAACCGCCGCGGGAGGGGAGGAAATGGAGATTTTGCGGAAGGAGATGGACGAGCTGCTGCTCTCGGCCGGAACGGCGTCCGCGAACAATAACGGGTCGTCGGAGCTCGGAAATGGCAATGATGCGCAGACGCAGACGGAGCTCGAGAACGCGCGTTCGTCGCTCGCCGCCACCGCTTCGGTGCGGGACGAGCTGTGGGCGGAGAACGACGCTTTGACTTCCGCGCGGGACGAGCTGTTGGCGGAGAATGGCGCTTTGCAACGGCGGGTCGAACGATTGCAGAGCGATTTGTCGCGAGTAGCAGATGCCGAGGAGGTGGAGCTGGGGAATTTGCAAATGGAATTGGAATTGGCGCGGGAACAGCTCGAGGATGCGGAGCAGAGCGCGGAAAGGCTTGCCGGTGATGTGGAAGCATCCTCTAGTAAGATCTTGGCGGATAAAACATCTTTGGAAACGGATGTTCAATCGCTTGGAACTGATTTGCGCGAGTCAAGAAAGGAAAATGCTGCCAGGGCAACAGCTGCCGAGGGTCTACAGAACGAGCTAGATATTGCGCAAAAATCTCGGAATGAAGCGGCCATGAATAGGGATGAGCTCTTGGCCGAAAAACATTTGTGGGTGAAGGAAAAGTCTGATCTAACATCCAAGATTCAATCGCTGGAGACAGACCTCCTCGAATCAAAGGAGCACGTCGATGACGCTACAGATGCTGAGCGTTTGGAGAAGGATCTAGAAGGTGTACAAACATCTCTGGATGATACCACTGCAGATAGGGACAGCATTTTGGCGGATAAAGTCTCGTTGCAGGCGACGATATCTGTTATGTCATCGGAGAAGGATGGGCTCTTGGCCGAGAAGGAGTCCATGCAAGAGAAGATTGAGTCCCTCCTTACTAATGGGGCAACAACTACTGTTGCCAAAAGGAAAGAATTCGAGACTTTACAAGTGGATCTTCAGAGCATGACAGCAGAGAGAGATGGGCTTTCTTCAACCAAAGACTCTATGCAAAATGAAATCAAAGCACTTGTGAGAGACTTGGCAGAATTATCAGCGTCGAAAGATGCAGAGATTGGGAATGTACAGAATGAGCTTGAAAGTGTCCGTTCGTCTTTACTTGAAGCTTCAACTAAGGCGGATGAGCTCTCAGCGAAAAATTCCAGTTTGCAGGAGAAGGTTGAAAGCATCGAGAGCGATGTTTCACAAATTTCAGCTGCCAAGGAGGCAGAGGTGCACAACTTACAGAAGGCGTTGAATGTGGTTCAGAAGCTGTTGGATGATGCTGCAGCCAACGCAACAGTGCTCACAAAAGATTTGGAAGAATGCCAGGACAGGCTCGCGACCGCTGTTAATTCCATCCAATCATCATCTGAGCAATTGAAGGCTGCACAGACAGAGAAGGAAAAAGTGAAGGAGGATATGGCTGCAAGGATCGATGAAATAAAAGATTTGGCTGCAAGGTTTGACGAAATGACAGAACAAAATGAGAGCATGAAACAAGAGGTTGCCCAACTGTCAAATGAAAAGGATGACGTCTTGGGTCAGAATGAATCGATGCAGCGGACAATTGAGTCTCTGCTACATGAGGTTGCTGAAATCACTTCTACAACACTGTCTGTGCAGTTAAATGCTGCACAGACTGAAAGGGACAAGTCAAATAAGAATGTGACTGCAAGGCTCGACACGATGGAAAAGCAGAAAGGAGAAATGGCCCAACAAATTGAAGGCCTCTCGACTGAAATAGAACATGCAAATGAAAGAAGTTCCTCTCTCAGTACAGAACTCGATGATGCTAAAAAGACGGCTAATCAGGAGCAGGGCCAACTTCGCTCTAACATTCAATCACTCGAGATAGATCTACTTGAATCAAAAGAGGATATTGCTGCAAAGTCATCAGAGGTCAAAAATCTTCAGAAGGAGCTTGACACTGTGCAGAAATCAATGGCTGAAAGCACAACAAGCAGGGACAAGCTCCTAGCCGAAAATGACTCGATGAAGATAAAGTTGACTGCCGCCACAAAGAAGAGGGTTGATATCTCAACAACAAACGGCTCAATGCAACACGAGATCAAGTCTCTAAAGAGCGAAGTGGCACAAATTACTTCTGTGAAAACAAAAGAAGTTGAGAATCTCCGGCAAGAGCTAGAAAAGGTGAAGAAGACCTTACTTGATGTCACGAAGAAAAAGGACCAGATACTCTCTGAGAAAGGCTTGTTTCAAAATGACATGAATGAAATGTCCACCCTGACTGGTTCCACTGCAAATGCAGCAGGTACACCACCAGCCTCACCTGTCCATGCTGCCCCAAAGGCTGCCACTGTAGAAAGGTCTCATGCACTGCCCCAAGCGCCAGCTCAGCAGCTAACTCCACCTGCAACGCCACCACGAAGTTCAGTTGTCGTTAAACCTGAAATAACCACTGCAGCCACGTCAGTCATACACCCGCGTAGGCCCGCATTTGACGGAGACGTCCCATCCGTGGTTACAGTGCAAGGATTCTCCCACCAAGGACTCACAGTGGAATTCAAATGCACGAAGGCCGACACTTGGAACAACCAAAAATCCACCATTATAGCCAAATTCACAAACACTACCACTGCCCCGATGCATGGCCTGCATCTTCAGGTAGCTGTGCCAAAATATGTCAACATGAAAATGAAGTCCCCAACATCAACTACTATTCCTATCATGGGGAGCAATACAAAGGATGTTACTCAAACAATATACATAACAAACACCATGATTGGAACAAAGAATCTCATGTTAAAGATTAGGGCGAGCTTTACGTCCAATGGAGCAAAGGTGGAACATGTGACAACTTGCTCAGGTTTCCCAGCTGGCCAATTTTGAGATGTTCATATCTGTCTCCAACAAACAGTTGCTGTGCTCAGTGCATTTTCTTATTAGTACACCTCTGTCTCATAACAAGGTACCATCCAACTGAGATGACACCAGAGACAATCTTTGTATTGTAGCCTTTCGTGTTTATGTAAAGATGATAAATTCAAGTAATTGGATAAACAATTACATTGCCTTCAAACGAAAATACTAAGTCAACCCTGATCGCTGCACTGAGTGGGTAGATCATTATTTATTCAGACCAGACTTGAATCTGGCGAATGGGCTCTGGCAGGCAATTCTAGAAAAGAGGGCAGAACATCAGCAGATAGATCAGGCTTCACATAAAAAGAGTCTTACTTGCTTTGGAAACACCATGGTATTTTCAACCTTTCTTGTGATACAAATTGTGTGCCTCTGTGCTTTGTGAGCAGGGGGCAAGAGCCAACTCAACTTGCTGGTACAATTAATTGATCATTGATAAGTATCTAACGCATTGTGCAGATACATCAAAATACCTGTTATCTCCTGAGATTTTCAGAAACTGCCAAAGACTGTCAAAGAGCGAGGTGTCAACAAAAACGGGTATCGTAGACCGATTTGATGGCAAATTCTTGCCAATTTCAAAAATTGCAACAATGTTTGACTCCGATTTGTTTAAATAACGTTAACTGTTGGCCAAAATCTGCCAAAATCTTACGTTTGTCCCAAAATCTAGCCAGAGACCGCGATAATGCATGGCCGCGCGCGTTGAGGTTTGTTGATTGTTGATTGTTGTTGCATCACGCATTTTTTCGTTCAATTCTTTTTGGGAGCACTGCACAACAAAGAACAATGGAAAGCAACTATTACCACGAACCATGCTCCGTCGAAGAACTGGAGGAACAGGCCGTCCTCCTCGAGGCGCAGCTCCTCCAAGTTCGAAGCCGGATCGGAAACGTCCGGGGCACTAGGTATCATCAACAAGAGGATAATGCTCATCATGCGCATCAGTTCGATCACCTCCAACCACTCCAACGTGTTCTCGACGTGCCCCCTATTGACGACCACCACCACCAACAACAACAACAACACCAACAACAACAACAACAACAACAACATCATAATCATAACAACGAAGGCGCTACTAATGCCGCCACCACCATCAATCGCGGCAGTCGCACCCGCCGCCTCTGCTCCGTCGAAGGCTGCACCACCATCGCCCGCACCGGAGCCGGGGGCTTTTGCCGCAAACACGGCGCCCTCCCCGCAGCCCGCCCCACGTGCTCCTTCCCCGACTGCATCAACCAGGCCCAGAAGGGGGGTGTTTGCGTGAAGCACGGCGCCAAGGTGACGCACAGGAAGTGCACTCACGAGGGATGCACCAAGTGGGCGCAGCAGGGCGGGAAATGCGTGAAGCACGGCGCGGTGAAGGCGAAGACGGGTTCGCCGTGCGGCGAGGACGGGTGTGGGAATTTGGCGCAGAGGGAGGGCCTTTGCAGTAGGCACTGGAGAGAAAAGTATGATCCGGCGCCGATCGTTGACAAGGTGGAAATTAGTGTAGAAGGGAAAGAAGGCAGCAACAATGAAAAGCCCAGGGGAGAACGACAACGACGGCTGCCAACGACAAAGAATGATGACAACAATGATAGCCCAAACAAGCGGACGAAACGAACATGCAGTCATGAGGGATGCACCAAATGGGTTCAACGTGGAGGAAAATGCCGTAAGCACGGACCAAATATTCCCGTTCCTGTTAAGTTGTTGTTGTTGGAGAAGCGACCGAAACGAACATGTATTCATGAGGGATGCACCAAGTGGGTCCAACGCGGCGGAAAGTGTTATAAGCACGGAACGAATGTTACTGATAGTTCTACTGTTGATAAGGCTTGAGAAGAACGCGTTGTTAGGGGCTGATGTAGCGTGTGGCCGGTATGAACATTGATTTTTTTTGCCATCATGTTACAATGTTGAAAACATTAAGAGAGAGAGAGGACGAGAGAGACTGGCAAGTCATTGCCAAACACATTATTTTTGTAAATAGAGGATGATATGATATGCATCATGTGCATTTAGGAATCAATACAAGCACAAGATGTGTACAGGAAAAGTCCCAGATGCACATACATTTGGGGGGAGTACACTCTTCTTGTTTCAATACAAGGCTGGAACGGAAGTGCAAAGTGTCATACTGCCAACAATGGCTTGACTATATTTTATCTTTCCTGCACCCCAGTAATTGTGATGGGGGGATTGCCGGGATGC
Source organism: Detonula confervacea (assembly GCA_036939415.1). NCBI lineage: Eukaryota > Bacillariophyta > Thalassiosirophyceae > Thalassiosirales > Thalassiosiraceae > Detonula > Detonula confervacea. The sequence continues at coordinate 2,521 of JALLAS010000161.1, read as the reverse complement.
TTTGCTTGGAGCACCAGTAAACATTTTGGAAGTCCTACAGTCTCTCCTACAGTGCTGTTTCACTGCGATCCTCACCTACATGGACCCTCCAATAGTATCGTATCTACGTACGAACTCAATATGTAAGATTTTCTTAAAATTGTATCCCTATGCATGTTATTCTCTAGCCATTTTTTTAGCATGCATGTTGACTATAGATATCACTCACAAGTGAGTCAACAAAGAACTTAACCATGGCAGAGCCGCCATTGTAGGTGGGTTGTTTGTCGATAATGGTTGTTATGGTATTGATCCCTTTGATCCAATGCAGAGGCGGCCTTACGGATGTGCTCGTCCACAATATTACGGCTTAGTGGGTGAGAATTCGTGGTTCGGGCTATGAATCAGAATCATTTCAATGCATGTAGATGCTGGAGCTGCCGCCCGCAGAATCCATCATTGCGATGACATTCAATCAGGTAGCAATGCTAGTGACAGCGGCCGTGCTGCTCATAAGCTTGTGTTGTCAACTTCTATTTGTTCTGTCTATTATTTATCCCACTAATTGTTTCGGAATTCAAATATTAGTTTACTATTGCTTTTGACTTTTACAATAATTTGCGGACACCAAAACGTCTGAATGGGAAGACACCACAGCGTTTCTGTGGCTATGTGAGCGATGATGAGTGGTATCGTATATCGTACACTATTGCAATGAGCCCCATACTATCATCAGATGCGCTTCTCGATAGACATGGCTTAATCTTAAAGAGTGAAGAGAGCTGGGGCAGCCATGTGTCGTTTCAGTCACTAAGAACGTATTTCCTTATTCCCAAGTGTGCATTCCCGAACGAAAAGAGAACACACCGTGATTTAGGACAGTGATCCCTAACAAAAAAAATACTAGATAAAAATATATTCCGCGAGGTCGTGAGGTTTGACAAATATTCTCTATCTTTTGGCGGGAACCTGCCGGAACCATTGGCAAGATCCAAAACAACACGCAACCATCGCGTTGACCACAAGATCGCCACAATGGCCATTCTCCTCCCCTATGCACAATTCACCATAGTGCTCTCCGAACCGCTCCTGTGGCGTCTTCAATTATTGGTCTCCAGGGGAACCAAATGAGATTTGGCCTCTCCACATGGTCAACAAGACACTGTTGAGTTTGTTCTCCTGGAGCGCACGCCAGCAACCAGTTATTCAAAAAATTCTCACCCATAGCCGTGTTGCCGTCCTCAAGCCCCTATTCTCCGTCCCCGAGACATCAACACCGAATGTGGCCATCATCTCATCCAAGAAAGCACCAGACATCACGGATCTATTGGCGTATCAGGCTGATATGAATCACCTGTGCACTCTTGGATTCTTTGCAGGCATCATAGACACCATGGTATCTACAGCAACCAAATATTATTGCAGCCTCTGAGCAGAATCTCCGCACCACCGACTGATTGAGTGATCCTTACTTGTGTGACCCGCTGGTGAGTGCGGGTTCCACTAGTTCTAATTCGTTTCTACCATCACCATCCGCCTCTCCCTCAACTATGTCTTGGACAGCGGTACCAGCTGACTCCACAGCAAACCCACAGCAACCCAAAAGATGAAAGAAACAAAATGAGAATGCATGGAAGTCAAAGTATGCTGAGCTTCTGATCACACCACAATGAAATGTGCCGAATTTGCCAAGCTTGCCTGAGCCAATCATAATAAAACAATTACCAACAACATTGGTCAATTTGCATCTCCTTGCATCATATATGATATTTGTGTCATCATCTATAAAAGAAAAAGAATGCAAAACAAATAGAAACAACCAACTAGATTGAGTGGAAATGAAGATGGAGATTGTGAACAATTGCAAATTTGATTGCAGGTGTACAGAATAAGCATTATATTTTAAACAAACAATCATGCAAATACATATTGTTATTTACTTCACCAATAGAAATGCAATTACATAAAACATATGCAGCCATGGGAGAGCACCATCCAAATATAAGAGAACCGAGAACAGCATGATTGGTATGTCCACTCAACCTGAGTGATACTACTATCTTTTTCGAATAATGATGATGAGACCTCAACAGTGTGATCAATAACATCATGAACATTAATATGAGCAACACTATTTGCAGATGACTAATCTTTGCACATGAATGACACAATGCAGGTATTATGATGAAGATTCGGTCGATGCTGAAGGGCAAGAATGGAGTGAAGGACAGTGGTAGCGAACGTCACACAGTCAGCGATTGCAAGGTCGAGAAGTTGCTGTGCAAGTTCAACCTGGTCCATGGGCAATGATTCAGCCCCTGCACACCCAAGCAACTCTAAGCGACCTCAGACAGCACACGGATTTGAACCCTGTACCCAATAGCATCTTTTAATACCCTGAGCCAGTGATGGGTGAGACACGAACACAAAGATGTTGTTGTCATCAATGAGCAAATTAAAATATAAACCTCTTGTGTGAGTGTTGCATTGAGTGAGCAAGGTTTGAATCATGATTGTGCCATCGATGTGAGAATCGTATCAT
>JALLAS010000160.1:0-17177 GCA_036939415.1 Detonula confervacea | reverse complement strand
ATAGTGGGTTCTCACACCAACGACACAAGAGAAAAAGAAGGCATAATTAAACAGTATATTTCGTTCTCCTTGAGTTTTAGCATGGTCATCAATGTGTTGGTGTTTATAGATAGGCTACTGAAGATGCTTCCAGGCAGCTATAATTTGTGTTGGTGGCTGTCACAGGACGCAATCACAAGCTAGTCTGTCCGGGCAATATTTTTGTACTACCATACTTGGCGTTGTCTTTGTTTGGCTGGGGGGCGTGGTTGGACAAATAATAGTAAAACGTAAATACTTTAGATATTCAGATTTTATTTACACATTTGGTTAGTCCTAATTTTGACGTCAAGACCACGAACCACGACACGCAAGCAACATTCAAATCCAACCCCCAAGAACCAAAACCAAGAACGACCGACCATTGTGTTGTAGGAGTATTGTACATGCCATGCTACTCCGTTTCCCAACTCCCAAGTTCCAACCCCGGGCTGACCAGTAATACGACAGCAAGGATGGAATCAGAATCTTCCAAGCATGAAATAATGGTGCACATAGTTTAATCCAATATTGTAGGGTTCACCATAACCAAGAAGAGAAACAATCAACAACATATTAATATATTATGCCGTCATTGTCAAGTAAAGTTGACTTCACCTCATCCAGTTTTACAGAACGTGAAATTCGGTATGAAATACCATCACTGCTTACAAATTCATCAGCGAAAGTGTTGCATTTACCTGTGGATAGATTAGATGAGGCTAGTACCAAATGCGTTGTCATGATATTAGAACGGGATGATGTTGGCCCTCAGATCGAGGAGCTGCATCTATCGCATTCAAGGAGTGGCGAAATCAGTGGCCGTGGCCGCCGAAAATACGAAGACACACCTTTCACGCAAATAATTGCATCGCTGATAAAAAGCACCCGAGTAAAAAAGCTAGTCATATCCGAAACAGCTTTGAATTATGCTTCTGAGATATCTGCAGTTGCAACAATGCTCTACGACGTAAAGTCCATGCGTTCGCTAGTACTTAGGCAATGCGGTCTTGATCACAAGGCAGTGACAAAGTTATCATGTGCGCTTGCCAGTAATACGTCGCTGGAATCACTTGACATCTCAAACAATCCAATTGGCAATAGAGGAGCATCTGGTCTCGGTGTTGGCCTGGAGATCAATACATCTTTAAAGAAACTCAAGCTCAGTGGAACGCAATTTGGGATAGAGGGTGCAGTAGCTATTGCAACTGCTTTGAAAAGTAACTCGACTTTGGAAGTTTTAGACCTGAGCCGCGTTCCAATAGGTGACACGGGTGCCTCAAAGATTGCTATGGCCATGAAATCCAACAATACTTTACGTCAGCTAGGCCTGAGGGAAACGTCCTTGTCAGATGTTGGAGCTCTTTGCATTTTGTTATCAATATATGATTGCAAAAGTTTAAATGCAATCCTCAAATGCAACCATAGCCTGAGATATCTCAATCTGAGCAATAATGAAGTGAGCAGAAAAAGCATTCGTGATATTGACACTGCTCTGACAATGAATCTCTTGCAAGGCCAGGGCATGTCTCACGCGCAAACAGAGAAAGGTGTGATCAGGCAAAAGATATCCTTCTTCTTAAATGCCGAATCTAACACATCTTGCTTTGGGGAAAATATGACTCTCCAATGCATGCCCCATCTGCTATCAGCCATTGGAAATAATGAAAACATGACTTCACTCTACAATGTTGTGAAGCGGGTCAACATGCCAACTCTGTTTGAGCTGAGGCATCCTCCCAGCGGGTCGGCTGACAGTCTATTTTCCAATGAGACTAATAGGAAGCCAGATAGGAATGGCAGTCATGACAAAAATAATTGCATACCAGCTTTCATTGAGCTGTAGTCTAGAATTGAGGCTCCCTCCCAGATTGAATGAGAAATGTACAGTTGATATTGCGACATTGCTACTGCCACATGGTGACTTGTAAATACTAAGTGTAAAATAAAATATGCGCTTGCTGAAAAAATATATCTATGAATGTAAGCTTATCATTTGACTCTGTTGAAGATGCCATTGCATGCAATATTTGCAATTTGGGGATCCTTTCCAGACATTGCAATCAGCTTTCTTTCCACATACAAAATCCCTGTTTTGTTTTCAGGCACGAGAGCCAAGTTAGATAAGAGGCGCACAGCCAGTGAACCCGCATCTCCCCTTCCCGAAGATGATGATATCATGGACAACAGACTATCATACAAGCGGACATTCATTCGTCGTGGTGATGAACTTTCATCAGTGCGAAGTATTGATGGTGTGAGTTCCCTCGATGACTTTGATAAAGACGTCGATGTGTCATACTGCCGACGTGCCATACCCGAAATGGAAGTAGACATGCCCACACGCCTTTTGATGCTGGTAGACAAATCGGTCAATTTCACCAACAACTCACAAGCACGATCTCTCATATCACTATCAACTGTTGCATCATATCCCATCATAAGTTTCAACGCCACAACTCGGGTGACAGTATTATTGATGGGGTCGATATAATCCATTGATTCAGGGCCAAGGCGTGGCATGAACAACAAGTCTGTCAATCTGTGTAACAATGCATCTGGGACACACAAGAACACTCCCTTGTTGTCAGCGTACTCAATCAAAGCAGTCAAAAACTCGAGCACTGCTTGCACGGATGGGCGATGCAAACCTGACGCAGAGGTGCTCACAGACGTGGTATCATTCGGATCTAATATGGCTGTCAAGGCAGGGAATATTGCAAGGGTGGACCTAACATGAGAACCCACGAGTCCCCAAACCACAGCGTCCGGGATATTGTCGAGTGTTTCCGCCTTGGTATCATATTGCTTCGCAAAATGCATTCCCCCAAATCCTAGGAATGATGACACTCCATATTTTGGGTATCCTTTGTTCTTGCTTGCCACACCACCTGCGGAAGTAGCACCATCTTCTGCTCCATTGGAAGTGGGATGTTGATCAGGAACAGTGCATAATACTTCCTTAGCATCTGATTCCAAGAACACACGGTCAATAAAGACTTGCCTCCCTGTCACATCAATCAGCGGTGCCATATTGATCAATGTATGAATGGAATGAACGCACATATTGGAATGATGCAATGCCGACTGGGTGTCCTCTCCCGATCGATCATCGCCAGCATTTCTGACACCAATGTTGTATCCTCGGTAGTATAATGCCCCGGTCAATATTCTCAACACCCCCTCTGAATAGTATAAAAATCGTAGATTCTGAGCAACATATGATAAGTTCCTCAATATTGACACAATCATGTCGAGGACTTTGGCATCAGTTTCGGCATCAATCAAATGATTCGGATCAGAAGACGAGGCCAGGGGCGATGCAAGTTTGTCACGGCAAAATTCCCTCCAACGCTCGTGTTTTCCGGAGAGGCTCGCGGCATCCCACGTTTTCGCCGTCGGCTCTAGATTGTCGGCGCTTTCTCCCTCGTCATCGGCAGCGCCCTCTTCCTCGTTCCATCCGAGCGTCTCGTCAAATAGCTTCACCAGCGCGTGTATTATCTTTTCGCCCCCCGAGCCCAAGCAATAGTTAACGTCCACGTCCGAACTAGCACGCAATAGAGCATTCAGTGCCGAAGCCACCTGGTCCGGCTTTTCCGAGACCAAGATGGATGCGATGGTCGTCGCGTCGAAATTATTCAATGCGGGATGCGTCGTTTTGAGGTCGATCGACGGGGGTGCCACCGGCTGCCGAGAGGCGCGGGTGGTGCGGCGCTTCTTCTCGGCGGCGGCGGCGGAGTCCTTGGTTGCCTTTCGTTTATTCTTGCGTCCTCCCTCCATGGTGCTTTCGCTTATGCGGGCAAGGCGGTTGTTGTTTCCACTTAAATGGTACTTGCGCGCTGCCACATACTTATATCTTTGTAGGAGTACATACCGGGCGCGTGGTGCGTGCTTGTACTGCGAGTTTTTGGTTTTTGTTGCCGATGCTCTCAGAGGTGGCATTCGCAAGGAGGAGCTTTAAGCTTCGTAAGTAATTGTTTGAAGATCTATTACTTCTCTTCTCCTTGTAAGAACGAGTATGTGCTATCTGAGTAGGTACTCCTATCTAACTTCGATATTTTACTTTAGAAGCTCGAATCCATCCCGACAGTCAACAACACCAACTGCAAACATCACCACAAACTACCACAAACCAACACAAACCAAACCAAACCAAAACTGAACCATCATCATCACCATGGCGGCGGCATCTCTCCTACCACTATTGCCATGCCTTCTGGCAGTAGCGCACTCATTCAGTACTTCTCCACTTATTCATAATTCAATATGCCTCTCGCACCATGTCCGCCGCACGGCTTCATCTTCATCCACATTGTTTGCCAAGAATAAATGGGACATGCTAATCGACGAAGACGAAGACGAAGATTTGCAATTCAATGGCGGGCCTCCCGTGCCGAGGGATATGAAGTACAACATGTTCAACATCAATAGGCAGAGAGAAAACTTTGAATCGATCAAGGGGGTTGCAGGGAAGGATCTTACCAATGATGTGTATGCACGTGATGGAGAGACTGATACGTTTTGGTTTATCGGGAAGGTTGCTCGGGTATCAGGTGAGTACTTGTTACAACATGTCTTTTTGCATTGAGAAATTATTATTGCAGACACATGCTTATTTTCCGGTATCCTTAATTGTTCAGATGTTCCAATTGAAAAGTCAATGGCAAGGCAATGGCCCATGATTGAGGAACACGCTGCCCGTCTACGCCCAAACGAGTTATATCCTAAGTGGGGTAGCATTCAACTGTGGGTCGCACCTGGTGACTCGGAGGTAGATGTACAATAGCATACTGCAAACCAGAGATTCAATTTGTGCAAATGTCCCGTGACGTTGATGGAGCAGCTGACGTACGTAATGTGGGAATTGGGTTTGCCGGGGAGCTGTATGAACCACTCACTGCCATACTGGATATCCAGCATAATACATGTTCTGTTACAACCACTCCAGACAGGTTATCCAGCATTTATTCCAGAGGGTGATAATATATGCAGTTCAGTCTTCATCGCACCTTGAATCTAACTCCAATTCAAATTTCCCAATGGATCACTGAACTTGTCAAATGCATTGTTCCCTCCATTTTGTGAATTACGTTGTTGTTGTTGCTGCTGCTGCTGCTGCGGTGCATGCATTTGCGCCATCCCCTGCTGCGGGTACTGACCCCCCTGAGGAGGATACTGCATCGGATATTGCCCCTGCATGGGCGCCTGCTGTGGCGGACGTTGCTGCATCGGCATTTGCTGGGGTGGACGCTGCGGCACTGGTGCATGGGGTGCAGCACCGGGATGGCCCGGATGAGGTGCATGTGGCTGTGCATGTGCCGCCGGCATAGGAGCAGACATGTTCAGCAAATCATTGTGTTCCAGTGTGGGAGTATTGGCACCACTGCCGCTGCTGGGGTAGCCAGCTCCTGTTCCCAGGTGATCCATATCGAGCAAACTTGTACTTGCTGACGCGGCGAGTGCATGCAAAGTTGTGTCGGATGGTTGAACCTTGCTTGGTGTCTTCTCCATTGTTGGTGGAGGGCACGTTCTGGCTGACGCTATTCTGGCTGATGCTGGTTGTAGTGCGTGCGAATTTGGGTTGGGTGGTTGAACCGTCGTGTGTTCTTGGTGAGCGTACCACATCATCCATGCATACGATACATACAGAGCACACAAAAGATCTATAGCGATATGATGGCGATATATTCTGCGAGGGCGATAAGATGGCGATAGATTACTTGCGTAGGAATAGGTACGGTTTCGGCTGAGTCATCGATGGCCCATCAGATTGGAGAGGTTGGTAATAAATTACCAACCTCTCCAGCGGTTGGTAATCACCCTGATTACCAACCGCTGGAGAAAATTATTGAGCGGTTGGTAAAATATTTTGCATTTTTGACATTACCAACCTCCCGCTGCACGACAAAAATGATCAACAGCGGTTGGTAATGTCAAAAATCTTTGAGAAACTATTACCAACCGCAGTTACCAACCGACCGCTGCGGGCAGTCTTAGGTGTGGTAGCTGTCATATGGAGGGGATTGTACGTACGGTATTGTTCGTGTAGGTAGGAATAAGAACAAAAATCCAACACACAATAAACGCAGCGCACCTCATGTGTTTTATTTCTGTGTTTTTTACTTCTATTGGCAAGACTGTATAATGTGATGGATAGATATAATTCACACAAGAGCTCTGCTCTTCAGCCAAAGATCATGTAACAACTGATGGAGATTCGCAACATACAGTGCATACACACACACATGCACTAATGCCAATAACTTCCATCACAATAGTTGAACACCTCAATACTGACTTTGAAATAAGTCAAAAAATCTTGAGCAATCTTTTGGAGATTTGACCCGCCACGACGATTATTATGCGATTTCAAATGGAGAGAGAGACTCCGCCTTGATACTTATGATACAAATGGGGATAGATCCAACGAGAATTCAAAAAGGACTCATTGCCTGACCACGGGAGCCGATGCTCGAAGATTCCTCGTTCGCTCGCCGTAGCCGCCTGCGTATGCATTTCCATCACCCCCCTTGGAGGACTTGCTGTTGCTCGACAGTGCTGATCCGTACCCGTGGAAGGCCTTGGCAGATTTGCTTGTTGCTGACTTGCCAGCCTTGCCTTGGAAGAGATGATATCCATCACCATTACCAGAATCATCATCGTATCCGCCATTGCCATATCCGGAGCTTCCCTTGCCAGACTTGGAAGAGTTTTCACTATGAGTGGTAGTTGCAGCTTTGCCAGATTTGGAATGAGAATCATCAACGGAGCCATCATCACCATCATAGCCACCTCCGTATCCATGCTCTGAAGAGGAGGCCTTGCCAGACTTGGCTACAGCATCATCACCGTGTGAACCATATCCACTGGCAGCCTTACCAGCTTTGGCATCGGAATCATTATCAGAGGCGTCCTCATCATCGTAGCCACCTCCGTAGCCGTGCTCTCCGGAGGAACCCTTACCAGATTTGGAGACAGCATCGCTGTCACCGTATCCATGATCACCGCTTCCCTTGCCGGACTTGGCAGAGGAGGAATCATCCGAACCATGATCATATCCGCCATCGCTGTAGCCGGAGCTGCCCTTGCCAGACTTGGCAGATGACTCATCCCCTCCGTAGCCATGATGATCTGCCTTGCCGGCCTTGTTTTTGAAGAGGTGATATTCATCATCACCATTGCCATGGCTTCCCTTGCCGGACTTGGCAGAGTTGTGTTCGCCATCAGCACTAGCAGCCTTGCCAGCTTTGGCATAGGAATCATCAACGGATCCATCATCAACATCATGGCCACCTCCGTAGCCGTGCTCTGAAGAGGAGGCCTTGCCGGACTTGGCTACAGCATCACCATCATCGTGTGAACCATATTTACCATCATCGCTGTCGCCGTAGCCATGTTCAGCGCTGCCCTTTCCAGACTTGCCAGATTCATTGCTGTCGTAGTCATCACCGTATCCATCCGCAGCTCCCTTAGATGACTTGGAGAATGATGATGATGATCCTTTGCCGCCAAAGGTCTTGGCAGACTTGGAGTCATAGTCATCAATCTTTCCCGACTTTCCGGAAGACGAAGAAGAGCTGCCAGCTGCTTTGGATCCATAATAGCCGTCATGGCCATCCTGGGTGTAGCCGTCATCCTTGGATCCGTGACCAGATCCCTTGCCTAGAGGTAATGGAGTTGAATTCATATATGAAAGATGATGAAGAATAGGAAGGTTTTGTTTGAGTAAACATGTCCAACAGAATTTAACACTTGACACAAAGTCCTCTCTTGCAAGGCTGTACGGTAGGTAGTAGTTCATCCCAATCAATCACCCTCTGCTTTTGAGCCTCTTTCTTTCGCCCATACAAGCAAGTGATCGAATTCATTCAACTAAAATATATCTGGCCCTTGCTAAATAGGTACTCTAGATAATACCGAAGCTTTGCACAATATAAACTCGTTCTTCCGAGGCATTTCCAGCCCAAGACCCATCATTTCCAATCGAAAGCACGCGCGCAACACGGAAGTGATACCCTCAATTCGAGAGACCCCCAACTACAAGCAACATGCACTTTCCAGTGTGTGGGGGACGGCGTCCCACAAAAAAACAATCAAGCAAAACAAATGATAATACCCCAAGATGAACAATCTTGCATCTCAAGTGTGTGTATGGTCAAAAGGTGGTGGTACATATTATACAATCCGCATGATATTATTGTTTGACCCACAACTTGAATATCTATAGAGCCGAGTGATCTACAGAGCCGCGCGCATAATCCGCAAGGGTTCTGACAATGATGATATTCTATTCTCCAGCATCCATAAGTATTATTATTATAAAGCTAGCTCCCCCCATCTTGGACGAAAAGCAATATAAAGAATGAAAAAAAGCTTTACTAAAACTTCACTCACCGGCCTTGCTCTTCTTGGAACTCTTGCTGATGCCAAACATGTCGAGAAGAGGCATGGACATGGACAATTGAGGCGGGGACGAGATGGGCCTGTCGGCGATGGGCGACGGACGACGAGTCTGTTGTAAGTAAGAAGTATCATTTTGTGTGTGGATTCAGAAGATAATATTATGACAGACAGACAGACGGCAAAAGTGTTAGTTTTAATGAGTGAGAAATATACTTGTGATGAGATGATGCAGAGGATATTTTCAATATTACACACAACGAGCTCGGCGTTATGTTTTGTATAAGCGATCTCTCACAAACGGGGCGCAATGTAAATAATCAGAAATCAGCAAGGACGGCCCGACGATACGACCTCCGGCTGCACGTGATATGTCGTAAAGACAAACTACTACGTAACGAACAAGCAATAACAAACTTACCGGCGGCGGAGGACGCTCCACCATCGGCGTGGGAGGCTTGGTCTTATCCGTGCCGGCTTCGACTACTTCCATGATGGTGGAGGCCGTGGCGATGATGGTGGCGGTGATGATTGCGATGGACTTCATTGTATTGTTTATTTATTGTTTATTGATCGTTAGGAGTAGTTATTATGGTGGAGAGTTGGTGAAGATTGATTGATTTGCGCTTCTCAAATAATTGTGTCCGGCCACGCGCAGCCGAGCCGATTAGATTGTTGCTTGATGATGAGATGCACCAAGCAAGCAATGGTCAACCTGAATAATCGGGATACGATACCACATGCACCTTACAGTTCTTGGATTCCAAATTACACAATTATTTGCTAGGAGTATGTAGCTTGCTTCCGACCAACTCGCATCGTCCAATCCATCTATCCGGCCGGCCGGAGATAGTAGGTATTGTAGGCGGCCGGGCGTTGGAGAAGATGAATTCAAATCAAACCATCCAGCACGCTCCGAAATAAAATAACGGCTCATTTTGAATAAAAGAAAGTCTCACCAAAATTCATTTCAACATCAATAGGAATCAATATTTATTTATATTGAATAAGACATTAGTACCGTTTGTACTCGATTTGAGCAAGACTTTGGCAGATTGTACCGAGATTAATTCTTACATCTCTCTGTTCAAGCAATTCAAATTGATTCGAATCGCGTAAATTGGCGGGGAATATGCTTTGAATATGAGATGTGGGGGAGAAAATGAGTGGTTGAATTCGTTTGAATGTGTGGGGGTTTCTCGATTTGAATTTGAATATGTCACGTGGGAATAGATATTTATTTTGGCACAGATGGGTAAGGGAGCGAGGGTGAGAGATGATTTTGGGATACCTGTCTTTTAAGGCAGGTCACATCACAGAGTAGTTAGTCACACACACAACCACACCATTGATGATTGATGGAGCTCCCTCCATCCGGACCACCTGAACTAAGAACAAAATATATTTTTTTTTGCAGGGGGGTGTCTTTGGTTGGGAGGTGACAACACACAGCACCACGCTCAACCATCTGATGGTTTGACGTACAACGGATCGAGGCAATGACAAGGATTCCAACTTAGCATTGAATGTCGAGAGCAAGGAAACTGCAGCAATATCCAACTAACCGAACTATCACAAAACAATGGAAAGGCCTGTCTCGGTGATCTGTCGGCGCCCCTCCGGTGTGAGATTAATCCTGATGCTTCTACTGTTTGAGATTACTCCCGCACCTCTGGTGTGAGATTACTCCCGGTTTCTTTACGATTTGAGATTACTCCCGCCCCTCTGGTGTGAGATTACTCCCCATTCTTCTACGGTTTGAGATTACTTCCGCCTCTCCGGTGTGAGATTACTCCCAATTCTTCTAAAGTTTGAGATTATTCCTGACCCCTCTGGTGCTCCGGGCCCCTTTTCTACAAATAATACAATTACTCTTCAATTCTATAATAAATCATATTCTCTATTATAGCTGCCAATGACGATGCATCCGATAGCCTCAAAGCCGAAGCCAATCCTCGGCGCATCACTGCTACCTTTGATTTATTATCAGTCATAGACGTGCTGGTCACCGGTGGTAGCGCTATGGACCCCCAGCGTATCGAAGCTGTGGTGGCTTCCCAGTTGGAAACAATGGACGCTGCACACGCGGCGCGGGTGGATTCTCTTGCAGCAAACGTTGGAGATCTCAAGGCAGAACTCGCAGCTGAGATGAATGATCGTCTTGCTCAGGGGGGTACTGATTGTATTCCTCCCAGCGGCAATGATAGCGACGCGCAGAGCAGTCGCTCTGTCGTCTCATGGGTCCAAGAACTCGAAACGGAGCAAGAAGCGCAGAGAGAAGAGACAGCATTAACAACAGCAACAGCTATCAGGCCCCTAAGGCACTAACAACGTCAACACCAGTAGTCCTCCCATGGCCACTCCACGTAGAGACCACCGTGGATTGCCTCTGGTCTCAAATGCCATCCGTCTGCCTGCCAGGATTGGGAGATAAAAGATTCCAAACAAGCTCTCTCCAAAGCCGACCACGGGCTCACATGTGCTGAGATCCTGAAGACTTGGAGTCGAGTCTGTGTTGCTCTGGAACCTCAGCTAACCATGTATAAGGTTACGAAGCTCCTATCAGCCTCTGATGTCACCATGCATAATAATTCTGCCAAATCTCAACGCTGGGGCCTAGCTCTGCGTACTATCCGCGAGCACTTTCGGAAATTTGATATGGAGTCGCCGCTCCTCATGCCTGATACTTTTAGCATGTCTCGTCCTGAGGAAATCAAGAACGCTACTCAGTTCACCAACATTCTCCTAGAGTGGAAGACTGTCGATCCCGATCGCGTCTGTGAGTGGCAGCATTGGCTGAATCGTTTCGCCGTCAACGCCAATTCTACTATCATGGAGTGGACTGCAGAAACTCTTGATCTGACGATGGATGTCAAGCTGAGGTCGCTTGTCCAGGACGGTACGGATGAGCAGTCGCTTGCCAATTGCGGTGTGGTTGCCTTCTTCATGACAATCACCCAGCGTCTGGTGGTTCATAAAGATAAAGCTACAACTGCCTTACAAGATTATCTCCATGGTTTCAATATCTGTCACTGTGACAATCAAGATGTCACTGTAGCAAGCGCCCGTATCAAGGCTGTTGCTCGAGCTCTTGGTTCTGATCTACCAAGCAACACAGTTAGTCTTGTCCTCAAGGGCTTTGCCAAGGCCAGCAATGAGGATTCCCGCACCATCTGTAGAACTCTGCACACCATGCTAGACAACTCTCTTCTTACCCAAGGGTTGCAACAGATTAGTACATACAAACAAATAGTCGTGTATTTGAGGACATGTAGCGGAAGTACGTTGGTCTCTGTACCACACGCAAATGGAATGGCATTGGACATCAAGGAAGTGCATTTACTATTGACACGGCTGAAGTCTTAGTTAACTTTTCTTCCTTCGAAGCAGCTGAGATATATGCAACCAGGGCTGGTCATCGGCTTTCTTGCAAGGAATGGCTCAAGACCAAAACCTGTCATCATTGTGGCAACTTGGGTCACCTCAAGCCCGACTGTCCAAAACTCAAGGATGCCAAACTCAAGTCTGATGGTTGGCGTCCGGCTGATTGTACTCTTCGCCCTCTGCTCAAGAAGAAGTTTAGTTCTAAAGAGCACAAGGTCCTCCAGGCAACGCATGCCATCTACACCAATGCTATTGAGGAAGACTCTAGCGGTCCTGTCAGTGATGGTGAGTCCAGCGCGACTGCATCTACTACCTCTGACGGCGATAATGGCAAGGAAGTGTACAACACACATGTACATAGTGCCCTTCATATCCACCCAAAAGTCTAAGCTGTGGTGCCAGATTTGGTCTCCACAATCGCTCTCTCCTTCAAATCTTCCTAATCATCTTCAGTACATACTTCGTATCCATTTATTAGTCCATCATCCGCCAGTTTCATCTCCATCTTCTAACATGGCTTCTTCTACTTCTGCCCATAGTTCCATCAGTTGTATCAATATCCGTCTGCCTTGTACTCATTGCCGGCATGGTCATACAGCACCCCTTTCATTCCAAACCTACACTCATCACTGTACCCGTTCATATTATATGGCTACCTCTACTACTATCAATAATTCCTCTGATTCACCTTGAGGACCATTTTATTCATCCTCTTGTCTTCAGTTGGCTTCTCTGTGTGGTGTTAATTGGTGGGTCCGTGGCTTGGCCCTCACGTTTGTTTTCTTGTGGGAACTTCTTGAGCATGCACTCCCTTGGCCTGATCCGGTGCCATATGTGGTAGACTCTTCCCATTGAGAGGTTAGATGGGGCTAATCACTATGTGGTGGCAAATATGTATGGCATCACAGTTGCTCAGAACGGAAGGGTGAAGGTTGGGTGAGCTACTACACTCCTACATATACTATTGTACACAGCTTTCGTTTTTCCACCTTCTCCAAACGGTCTGTGGCTATCTAGCCCCGATCTGGCTCTTTGGCTTCATCTTGCTACTTTATTATGTCGGTTCCAAGATCTATGATGGCTTAAGAGTTGTGGTATGGGCTGTATGCTGGTTCCTTCATGATAGTTGGGTCGACGCTGCCCACTGCCTAGCATTCTTTTATCATTTGATGCCAGCTTCACACCATCCCGTTGACACACCAAGTTTGAGTATCTATATCTACCCAGATATCATGGCTGGAACCTGCATAGAATATGCTTCCCAGAGGGAGCATCGTTGTCAGCAGCATGCCAACAATGGCTCTCATGATCTCCGAGACTCTCCCATCTCAGTACCAACCAACCAACCTCCGCCTGAGCCACCTCCTTGGTTTCAATTATGGTGGATGTTGGGTGATTGGGAAGTCTCCCAAGCAAGTGATGCATGGGATTACCTCCCANGGATTACTTTCCACCCCTCCCATCTTGGTCCCAGCTGGTCAACTCCTTCATTGATGATCACAATTCAAGCGACATTGCCAAGATTCAAGCGCTTGGGCTTGCTAGTCCCACAGCCACCCAGCTCGTTCCTCCCCAGCAAATCGACGTGGCACTCACTGCCAAAGTTCAAAAACAACACATGGAATGGCGTCTCTGTGTAGAAACCATTGCCTCTCCCAGCTGTTTTGTGGGCCGTATCAACTCAGGCATACCCCTCAATGTGGACACGGGGGCATCCGTTTGCATTTCCCCAGGATGCAAAGACTTCGTCACTTATCGCAAGAGCGCTGCTAAGATCAAAGACATGTCGTCTTCCAATACAGTCAAGGGCGAATGGTGGGTTTGTTGGTCAGTCCTGGATAGCAACAGCAAGGTTGTCACTCTTGAAGTCCCTGCATTCCAGATCCCTGTGGCTGAAATCTGTCTCCTCATCCTCAAGTCTTGCTACAGTTGGCTGGTGGTAAAGGTGTTCAAACCACGACTGACTACAGGTTCAAGTTGGGGAGTGGCGTCATCCTTGTTGCCCCTTACTGCTCGTCCGGGCACTATCATCACAGAGCGGATCCAATGTATGGGATGATGCATTCTCCTTCCCAGCCTGGACTACCAATATCTACCCTGGTTTTACACATGTCCTCTCTGCTGACAACACCAATCTATCTGTCGCCCAGAAGGAGACACTGCTGTGGCATCAGCGGCTCTCAATTGCTTCCATCTCATGGATTCAGCTCCTCATGCGTAATCGAAAGTGGCTGAACGCACACAATTCAGAAGATTCGCTGCATACCGGACCCTTCATCACATGCAAAGCGCCACGTGGTCCAACATGTGACATCACATGCCTACAATGTGCATCATACCTCACGGCTAAAGCCACACTCCGTACTCCAGCAGTTCAACGCTCCCAATTGGTCCAACTCATGATGAGGCTAAGAGGTTGATAGCATTTCTGGAAAGTCGGTGTGAGAAATGCTCAAGCAAGGGTATACCTTGCATGGCGGCTGTGTATCTGTAGACCATTATATTTCAATTTCAGCAGTGCCCGGTCGGCTGCTACATACTTTTGGGCATGAACGGCAAGGATATGGGTGTGTCACACTGTTTGTGGATTATGCCAGTGGAAATATCTTCAATTTCTATCAGTTCTCTACTAGTGCTTCCAAGACTATCAAGCAAACATAAGCTGGAAGCCTTGGCTAAGAATGAAGGTTTCTCTATCAAGTCTTACCACTCAGACAATGGTGTCTTTGTGTCTGCAGCATACAAGGGTGATTGCGACTGTCGAGAGCAGTCCTACTTTTTCAGTGGAGTGGGTGCTCAAAATCAGAATGGTGTTGCCGAACGGAACATTCAAATAGTTGCCAATTGGCCCCGTACCATTGTGCGTCATGTCGCGCTCCGTTGGCCAACAGAAGCTTCAGTCAAGCTCTGGCCAATGGCTATTGACTACACAGCTTGGGTGTTCAATCGGTTGCTCAACAGGACATTGGACTGTGTCCAAATGAAATTTGATCCCAGGTCCGTGCTGCTCATGAACATTTCTGTCGGGTCCATATGTTTGGCTGTCCCGTCTATGTGTTGAAACCCAAACTCCAAGATGGACAGAAAACACTAAAATGGGATCCTCGTGCATGGCTTGGGATATTCCTTGGATTCTCGCCGGTGAACTCATCACTAGTTCCTCCCGTGCTGAATGTTCGTACTGGCAACATTTCACCTCAGTACCATGTCATCTTTGATGACAAGTTAAAAACTTTTATTTCTCTCTCCTGGGGCAAGCCACTTGATATCAGCTGGCACCAGCTCTTCAAACTAGGATGAGAGCAGTATTTTGATGTGGAATATAACAGTGACGGCGATATAGTGACATCTCATCCCCCAGATATATGTGACGAATGGTTGGATCCCAGTCTAACATCACAGGACTCTCATCCTGGCATGCCAGTCAATGCTCCGTCTGGTTCTCCTTCTACAGTGCCGGCCAATGTTTCATCCCCGGTGCCTCCTGCAGCAAGTTCATCCGAGAGTCAACAGCAGGTTTCAGAGGGAGTGTGCCACCCTTCATAGGGAGCAGATAAGGGTTCAGAGGAAGCAGATACACATCGCAGCAATAGCCCCGTGTCAAAAACATGGAAATACGGCCCGGCCAAAGCTGGGGCCCTGCCTGCTGATGCAGAACTTTGACTGGCTGACGAGTCACCTAGTGAGTGGGGACAACCGTCGGCGTTTGTGGCAAATTGTGGTAGATTATGTCAATCGTATCATCCCCATCGACGAATCACACAAACTTTCCTTGCAGCCACCCCCCTCCTCTGTGATACTTGGGCCGATGTATGCCTTCTGAGTCCGGCTACCCAGTCAATGGATCAGTTTGCACTCACTGCTCGTGCATCCAGTTACAACGAAGACTCGCCCAATTGGAACACTACCACAAATGGTACCTTTCAAGAAGATTTCTGGACAGCTATGGAAACGGAATTCAAGACTCTGGAAGATAATATGCAGTATTGGGAGCTGGTGCTGTATACTGATGACATGCATGTCCTGCCTTCCACTTGGGCTTTCAAGATCAGCGCTCCCCTGATGGACTCATCAAAAAGTTCAAAGCGCGCTTCTGTGTTTGCGGGGACCAACAAAAGGAAGGAAAAGACTGTTTTGAAACATGGTCTCCTGTCGCACAATGGTCTACTATTCGAACCATGATCGTTCTAGCGGAAAAGCTTGACCTAAAGTTAGCCCAGTGTGATATAACCGCCACCTTTCTTCATGCCAAACTCCCCGAGGGCAAAAAAATCTATGTCCACCAACCTCGTGAGTTCCATCGCCATCCCGGCTACGTCCTTAAACTCAGTCGGACACTGTATGGTCTGAAGCACGCACCCCACTACTTCTTCAAGCATCTCTCCACACGTATCAAAAAGGCTGGATGCCCCCCCCCCCCACCTTGATCCCTGCCCCTTTCTCAGCAGTGAGGTTGTTATCATCTGCTATGATGACAATCTTTTGGTTTATGGTCGCACTGATGAAGCCATTGATGTGTTTATCAAGCAAATAGAAATGCAGGAGGTCAACATCCGTTGTGAAGGCACCGCTGAAGGCTTCTTAGGTGTTGATATCTAACGAGAGGGAAACAAGACAAGATTGACTCAGTCCAGTCTCGCCAAGCGTGTTGTTGAAGCATTGGGTCTCAGCACTTCCAACACAAACAGTATGTCTACCCCGGCTGAGTGTGATGCCTTTCCCCATGATTCCAGTGGTGTTGCTTACAATGGAACACTCGGCTACATCAGTGTGGTTGGCATGCTTCTTTATCTTGTAGGACACAGCCGCCCTGGCTACTCATTTGCCGTCCACCAGTAAGTGTGCACGCTACACATTTGAGCCAAAATTATCGCATCTAAATGCCCTCAAATGCATTGGACGTTATCTCAAAGGGCCATTGAACAAAGGTCTCATTCTCGACCCCTCCGGCAATCTCTGCCTTAACTGCTATCCTGATGCTGACTTTTCCGGCCTATTGGGAGAAGAGAGGACCCCCAAGATCCCCACTGTGCTTGCAGCCGCACTGGCTATGTTATTACGTTGGCTAGTTCCCCGTCCTTTGGAAAACCTCTCTGCAGACTGAAATCTCCTTTTCAACCATGGAATCTGAATACGTGGTGCTCAGCACTTCCTGCAAAGACTTATTTCTACTCATCAATCTTGTAGTAGAACTCGGTGGTTGTCTCGGACTCCCAGTGACTGCTATTGCCAGCCTACATGTACACGTCCATGATGACAATGTGGGTGCCCTCACTCTGGGCAAGCTTGAGCCTTGCCACATGACCCTATGATCAAAGCACTACGCCGGCAAGTACCGTTGGTTCCGTGAGCAGATTGCTCCCTATGGACCACGC
>JALLAS010000159.1:0-17348 GCA_036939415.1 Detonula confervacea | reverse complement strand
CCACCAATCAGTCTTTGGAACGTATGAATGCCCAGTCCCGGACTGCATTGGAGAGGTCAAACCGAGGTGCAACTTGCGCCAACATTTTCAAGTATGACACTCCAACGATTTGGTCAGCATTGCGGGCAAAGGTTTCTTTCTGCAGTGTGAGCGGTGTGGAATGCAAGCGAACCCTACCGCCACGCGGCACCGCTTCACTAAAGTTTGCCAGTTGGGGCATGAGAGAAAGTTGCAGCGTGAGGCAGAAGCAAACTTGGTGGTGGCTCTACGCCAAGAGTTCACTATTTATGGGGATGTTTTGGAATGGGTAGAGGTATTCAAATACCTGGGCAGACTACTTGCATTTGATGACACAGACACACAGGTAGTGCACAGCAATCTGAAGAAAAGAGGAGGGTGTTGGGCTCAGATCTCGCGGGTGTTGCGGGCAGAGAATACCTCGTCTAGGGTAAGCGGAATGTTTTTTCAAGGCGACGATACAGGCGATGCTTCTATTTGGTTCAGAGCCATGGAACCTCAAGCCATCAGCAGTTAAATGTCTAGAGGGATTCCAGGTACGAGCAGCATACAGGATGGCTCGGATTAATAAGCCTAGCAGGAATCCCATATATGGGTCTTGGGTATGTCCACCGTCTGAAGAGGTGCTGGAGGAGGTAGGTATCTACCCCATTATGCACTACATTGAGGCATGGAGACAAACAGTTGCCAGGTTTATTGCGAATCAGCTCATCTTCGACTTTTGCATGGATGGGGAGAGGAGACGTGGGATCAGCCCCCACCAGTTTTGGTGGGAGCAACCACTGGACTTTGATGCGGCAAGTGCGATCACTATCGCTGTAGCTGCAAATGATGAGTCTGTGGGGTCCGACGTTGAATAGGGGTGGGAAACAAAGTGGGTGTGCTGGGAATATGTTAGTTGTGTTGTATTTTTAGCACTTTAATCTTAATAATGACAAGAACCTAGGGTTCTGATGAGCACTCCTCTGTGGCTTTGATAAGCATGAATTGAGAAAGATACCAGGGTCCAGTGGTCAAGTTACACACACACACACATGCACACAATTAGGATAAAGATTTACTGTGTTGACCCAATGCAAAGTACATTCAGCAAAATTTTCATGAGTTCTCATTTCTCATCCACCACACTTAGCTGGGCCACTTACGATAGATAAATTACGATAACATTTTGTACACACAATAACAGAATTGTGCTTACATCACAAAATGAATATATGTATCATCATGGGGTCATTGTGAAATTGAAAAGAAATACAAATAAAGCAACTGCTAAATTGCACATTCATGAAATAGTATGCGCATCCAATGCTGGTATTGACAATGGGATGTGCATGTCAAGCGGTGCCGTACAATATCAGCATGAGTTCCGCAACAGCCAGTTAATTCTATTTTTGCATCTAACAATACATTGTACATCTATTATTGAATCGTCCAAAGCCAACCCCACCCAAAGATGATTAGAACTTTCCATCCAGATTCAGTATCATCCAATTAACAGCATATCAGGTCGGTCTCATATAATACAAATCTGCAATATCATTTGCAATATCACATGTGGGGTTGATCTCAGTAGATTACCTTGTAAGAAGGCGCGCATCCGCCATCATGCTTATGTAGTCCTAATCCAGCTTAGATTGAAGCTTGACTTGGTTATGTTACAATAGAAGGCTATTTTGTTCGTGTATGTCACAGTATTGGTACAATACAATGCTGAACACAAGAGATAGAGTCCACATGCCACATGGACCATCCCACACAGTGTGGAGTCCCAACACTGGAGCCGCCATTATTGATCATCCACCGCCATGGCGGCGGCGGCAACAATATCATTCATAGCTTATAATAATCTAACTACTGATTGTTGACAATAGCTATGATTAATTTGCTATGATCTGCATAGTTAGATTATTATCTAGCTTCTAGCAAAGGGCAACACCATAGTTAAAAACAAATAAATTTGCTACTCATGGGAGCGCTACATTCAACGGTCCTGAGACCCATTATTGAGACGATGAAAGGCGACGATACTGCCAACATCGAGGAACGGGAATAGCCCTGCCACCAACAAGCTGTGTGAACAATATCACCATCTGAGCAAGGGCTTCACAATGGAAACAAGGCAGGGGGGAGGTTTATTTGAACGCGGTAGCTTCCTTCACCCTGCCAACCAATGCGCTAAACCTTCAAGAGCTAGATCCGCGAGGCAGAGACGTTCCAGTTCACGCTGGCACCAGTTACCAAGACTATGCCAAGATTGGCAAGATGCAGGCAATATCGGCAAGACGCTGGCAAGAAGCCATCAGTGTGCGCAAGAACAGAGGGCACATCAGATGCATGAGAGCAAGGCCCATTGTCAGGGCCAAGGGATCCAAAAATACCAACAAAATGCCACCAATCAATGACAAGCCAATGGGCAGGAGCTGAGATCCCACGGATATCAGCTTGGACCCATCAAGATGACATCATTCACTGGTTTGACAAACCAGTTGCCTCACTCACTATTGACCACCAAGAATAGTAGCTCTCCCCACCATGAAGGACATTCAAAATTGCATGAGGCTAGGGATGACTCTCTTGGAAGAGGAGACAATTGCCTCATGAAAGATGAGGTGCTAATGTGTGAAGCAACTACAGGAAAAAGAATGGGGACTACCAACTCCAGGGAGTGCTGTATAGTGATACAGCAGTGGGCAACAAACTACAGATTTGAGAGAGGAGGAGATTGACTTAGTCCAGAGGGTGCCCCAAGCAACAGATCATTAAGGTGTGGGGGGATGATGTATTTGCTTAGAGGGCACAGAGTAACAACTATCAGAAGTGATATGAAATGCTTACACAGAGTATACAGAGCGGACGATCAAACGAATTGAGATGAAAGTAATATGAGATACAAAGCGAAATGGAAAAAGCAAATGAATGTATTGGAATACATAGCAAAAATGAAAAGAGATGACCATGCTGGTGAGAGGGTGTGCTGCTCATACTGACCTTTGACACCAGTAGTGTCCTAATTAGTGTGGGGTAACAGCAGCAGTAGAGTTGACAGGAGTTGGCATGTGGCGATGGCCAAATGCCATCATTGATCATCCGCATCCATGGCGGCGGTAGCAATAGCAATATCATATCTAGATCATAATAATCAAACTACTAAACAGAATAGAAACCAAATATGGGAATTATAGTGGGATTAGCCATGTGAGAGGGTATGCTGGACAAAAGAGATGGAGTCCACAAACCACAAGGGCTATTCTACATAGTGTGGAGTCCCAACACTGGAGATGGTGCAAACTGGCAACAAGTCACCGTCATCATTGATCATATGCACCGCCATGACGGCGGCGGCAACAATAGCATGCAAAGCTCACAATAATATAACTAATGATTATTAGCAATACTGGTGACTGCTTCGCTATAATCTACACATATAAACGGTATTGTTCAATATGTACTGTTTTTGTTTATATATTCAATCAAATCTCTGTCCATGGCAATATTGCGATAATGTTATGCAAACTCATTACGAATCTTAGTCCGTGGCGGTATAATTTGAGCATAAACCCAATCTATTTCATTGCATCAGGTAGGTATTCTCCATTCATTTTACTGATTAATTAGCCCGTATCAGACGAATCCATATGAATTATCCAGATCCAACCCAATCCGTAATCTTCATCTGGTTCTTTCTCAGGCAGTCTACATGCATGTGTATGATTGTGTTTAATTTGATCAAAATTCCATGCCTTGGCTTTGTAGATGGGGCCTGAGAGTCCAATATACATGCCACTCCTTCTTGTATATCTATCAGCAAATATAGTTGACCTACACTGTTCATTTGTTGACATTATAAGATGAATGATCGAAAGCTTTTTATGCAGATAGGAAGAGGGAAAATAGCTGTTGGTTTGTGCTCACTATGAAGATTGGAGTTGACCATCAATCAAAGGGATGTGATGGGAACTGGGTTTTGGGGCATCGATTGATCAAAACACCTACATCACTATTGAACCGCAACTGCTGCTCCCTCTGATGGTGACATGAATGGAGGAGCGGCACCTAATTGATACGCTTGACCATGGAACACAGCATTGAAATTGAAGGCGCCGTTGTGGGTGCAAGTCCAGCTTCAGTCTAGGCATTGGCAGTATTATGATGCGGTATATTGGTGACAAAGGTAATAAGGATAGACCCCATGGATAGAATGCATCATAGTTGCTTGGCACTGTTGACGAAAGGATGGAGAGATAATAATTGTAATAAAACAGAAATCATAGTTGATTAATTAACTGTCGCAATAGTTAACAAGTGTATAGTGCTTACATGGCTGAAGACCCTAGGTCTTCCAATCTCACCCCTGGTGGGCCTTAACAGGATTCTGGGTACAGGTGCGTATTTGCATCCACCTAGACAACAATTCAACAAGCCTCCTTACAAGCTTGCGATCTTTTGCGATCTCGCAAATTAATAGGCGTGGGGCGCTGTTTTGGAAAGGCGCGGGTCTTGGCTATAATGTCAAGTAGAATTCATCCAAAGAAGCTTGAGTGGACATCAAATGCCAATTAATTGAAGTTCAATGGTTGGTTGGCCCAAATCCACTTGGCATAATTGATCAAGCTCTATCATAGCTTTTGTACGTAGAAAAGTAGGTACTTTTCGTGAATCGCAAAAATTACAATCTCTTTAAATACACACAATCGAAAATCAACCAAGCAGTTGGCATACGGGCAATAGCTCATCCGCTTCATCACACGGACCAATGTTCAAGACCCAGCATTGGCACCTCTCTTAGAGTGGTGTTCAATGTTGGGTGGAGACACGGCCAGTGGGTATATTTTGAAAATCCTACATATCGTAACCCTCGTATCCGCGCTACGCAGGAATTTCAATCTGGTACTTGAGGAGTTTTTTTGGGGGGGGGTAGTTGGTGTGGTATCAATCAGCACTTCTGTCCCATAGGAAAAATCAATTTTATGATCCGAATTGGCCAAGAGAATCGAACGATCGGGTGGAATGACTTGGCATGGCGCCCTCGGGGCGCAACTTAACTTGTTACGATCCGAGTAGGGGTGGAACTCATAAGTTATCATAAGTACCCTACTAGGTAAAGTACTATTGGGTTATGAGCCCGAATCCAATTCCCGCCATTTTTGTACGCATCTGCCGGCCGACATCGCGCGGGACCGTCCAGCATGCAGTCTACGCACGGTCCACACCCTCAGATCAACTGCCATCATTTTCGAATGTTTCGGTCCAGGGAGGTGCCCGATCCCACATCTTGCGATCAATTGAATTGATCATCATCACCCCATTGGGCCCTGAAGCAGGGCATCTCCATGTAATTTAATGAGGAAACTCGGCGCGTCACAACACAGGGGCAACCTATTTGCGTGTTGTGACGGTGTGCTTTATTTGCTCGCGCGGGTACAAATATGGATGCAAAATCATTCAAATTGCAACCTCGAGCGCCATCGCATCATCCATTTCATGTCACCTCAAGATAGGTCGATACTCTTCAAGATGATGCTCCATGCGGGTTCAACATGACCAGAGGGGTCTCTCTAGCGGCTGGCATGGCTGTGGCGGTCATCGGCACGGCAAAATTGGGGGGGTCATAACTGGAGCCATCGTTGAAGTTGAAATTGGTGCCGGGTTCAATCCAGCATTGAAGCTGGCTATTCCTTCCCGTCCCAGCAAGCGCGGACCCTCCCCGCGTCACCAACAGAATGGATGCGGATCTAGATTGCTGGGCGACGGAGGAGACATCAGCGGGGATGATTGCTGGCCAAAATCATGCAGCGCCACAGAGCAATTTTAATAGGGAGAATCGCGCCACATCCACTTAGCCTTGAAGTTGATTGTTGTAGTTGCCCCCGGCAGGTGGCAATCATCCTTGCAATATGGATAGCTCGCGTGCTGACTCCAAACCATACAATCATGGGCTTCAAGAAATTCCCCCTACGACGAAAAAAGTCCCGCTCCAAGGACGACGCCCGTTCCCCGCCGGCCGACGCAGCGCCCTCCATAACGCAAACCGCCCCGCCCGTCCTCGTCGAGTACGACCTACAGCAGCAGCAGCGAGGGCGGGGACGAGGACAAGGGCGCGGCCAATACGTCGATGCCGAGACCGTCGGGAACTCCACCATCACCACCAAGCAGACGTATGCCAGCAACAGCAATAACAACAATAATAATAACAACGGGGTGATCCCATTCCGTAATCAGTACGAGGATTACGCCAACGAATCGGCCCCTCCCCAATCGTTACATCCTTTGGGATTGGATCCCACCACCACCACCTCGGAACAGGGATTCGAGCAGAGCATGCATCATCACAACAGCAACAACAACGACGCTGCCTTCTCTGGGTACAATTGCGGCGGGACCGATCATCAACTGGCCGCCGCACTTGTAGCCCAAGAAGACGGCAACGGCAACGGCGGCGCCTTTGCGGAAGCGAACACCACGAGACACGCGCGGGATCCTCTTTCCAAAACGAACTACGGCGGCAGCGGCGGCAGCGGAATGGTGAGCTCCAATAATTTGGCGCACGTATACAGCAGCTATAACAACGAGGGCACAAGCCAATCGTCGAGAAGAAGCACGAGCAGCAGCAAGCGGAGGAAGAAGCAGCAGCCGTCGGCGGCGGTGTAGCAGCGGGCGGCGGCGCAGCGCACCGATCCGATCCGATTAGCTACGACGGCATGATTCCCTCGGATCCTCCGACGGAACGGGCCCGATCTCGGGCGAGCACGCCAAGCAAAAGCAATGTGGATTCGTCCGAGAAGACTCGCGGGGCCAGAAACACTTCTACTACCCGCCAGCTGCAGCAGCAGCAGCAGTATTCTTCCGGAGACAATGCCGGAGAAACCTCCAGCAACAACGGCACCACCACCAGCAACAAACGATCATCGATCAAGTCCCATCCCCTGAAGGCGGCCATGCGCAGGGAGATTAGCAAGCATCGCCACACCGCCGGTCAGCGGCGGCAGGAGGCGCCCATCGTCAATCGGGCAAGGAATAATCGAGGGGCCGGCGGCGGCGGCACCGCCGCCCGAATGGGCCTCTCCGCGAGACGCCGTACCCGCAAAAGCAGCGACGAAGACGACGGCTGCGACGAAGACGGCCGTGACGACGACGACGACGATGCCGACGACGAATACCGCTCGGGCGACGAGGACGCAACCGCCGTCGGCGAAGAAGAATCCTATTATGTCGGCGAGGAGGAGGAGGAGGAGGAGGAGGACGAGGAGGAGGACGAGGAGTTTCCCCGTGAAGGCTCGTTGAGGGCCGGTGAGAATGGCCGTAGCGGCGGGTATCGGGCGGCCGAGGACTCGACTTCCGTGAACGCCGGCAGCTTTTGCTCCTGCGACGAGACGTACGAGGGGTACGATGACGACGACGCGGAGAACGAAACCGCCGCCGGCAATAACGATCTGCCCGTCGAGGTCGCGAACGAGGAAGCCACGTTGGACGACGAAGAAAGGACCTACTACGACGACGGAGAATCGAT
The DNA here is from genome assembly GCA_036939415.1 of Detonula confervacea. NCBI lineage: Eukaryota > Bacillariophyta > Thalassiosirophyceae > Thalassiosirales > Thalassiosiraceae > Detonula > Detonula confervacea. The sequence continues at coordinate 9,823 of JALLAS010000159.1, read as the reverse complement.
CGCGGATTAGAGCTATTACGCGGACGATACCGCCACGTACGACGGCACCGTGGACAGTTACGTGAGCGAGGGCACAGGGACCAGCGTCGATCCGTCCGAGGACGAGAGGCCGTCGTCGTCGTCGGGGTGGACCGGCTGGTTCGGCTTCGAGGCTCCTCTTACCGGCGCGGAGCAATTCAGCGTGGCCTCTCCCGATCCTTCCGGGGACAATACTACGTGCCGGGACGACGACGACGAGTTGACGGCGATGACGCGTGAGAGCGGAGACGACGACGAGAACGTGTACAGCAAGGAAGGCCTCGCGAGCGAGCGCGAGTTTCGGAAGGATCTTCGAAGGGAGGAGCGCAAGGCCGATAGGGCGGCGGGGAAGGTGGGGGCGGAACGATGAAGCCGCCGTGGCGGCAGCGGTTGCCGATGCCCCCGATCATGACGGGACAGAAACTCACGATCGCGAAGGCCGGCCGATGAACCATCCCGGCAATCCCAAGCCCCTCGTAAAGAAACCGAGCTTCAAGCTAAAGTGGAAGGGCAAGCTTTCCAGCGGCAGCAACAAGTCCGTGGCAAGCTCCGTGCCCTCCAGTCCCGGAGGCAAGTCCAAGGCCACGGCCTCCACGGAGGACACTCCCGCCACCGTCGCTTTGAGTGCCGGATCCAACTTGGTACAGTCGCGCTCGAACAACGAGTGTGCGCACACTCGACTGCGCCAGCTCGCAGCTGGACGGCCAGTTTTTCGTGGTAATGTAATATGTTGCTGCCTCGGCTGTGCTATCCATGTTTAATAATACTATTGCAATGTTTCCACTTTAATCTTACGTTAGTCTTACCTTGTGAAGGCCTTGGAAATGTTGAGAAATGAAGGCAAGGTTCTAGACTGCAGAATGAGCATGACTGACAGCAAAGGTGAGACATAAATGTCACGAGGTTGAAAAAATCAATTTAATGGAAACTTATCTCACCTCATTCTTGTGAAAAACTAATTCCTCTGAGAAGAGCTTCAGCACACTATCACTTCTTGAAACCAGCCTTCATTGTTCGTTCAGCTAAATTGATGGAAGAGTTGATGGCAACATGTATTTTGATGCTCTCTCAGGGTACGTTATTATGTTTAGAGTCATGTTCAAGTTTATTTTGTCAAACTACACGTGTTCGTCACTTATAATGCTGTAATGTCGTTTTTGGTTCATATTACACTCCAGAATCAACTCTCTATTAGAATGTCCATTGCAGGTGATAGCTATGGTAAAGACAGGAGTTTGAAGATGCACATGAAGGCTTGATTAATTATATTGCACAGTAATAACAATTCATCAAAAGTAGTGAAAACAAATATGGCAATGGTGAGTTCAAGCTTTGAGCTATACGGAAAGCATTACTGATTAAAACTTGATCTTTCGGTGTTTCTTTCATTACCAAGTCCTTCTTAGTGATGATATATGTGAATGCAAGTGCCATGGTTGATGTCTACAGCAATGGTTTGAGCCTACCAATAGCTGCTCAAGAATTGGGTGCTGAATCAATTGCACTCGCATCTGAACGTGAAGAAGAATAAGAAGGTGCTGTTGCATTTGTTCCCGAATTGGATTAAGCCCGCTGATAGTGATCCTCCTCCCCTGTTGGTGTGCAAGTGGTACCAGGGCGTGAACAACCTTGAGAATGCGTGGGATGTTGATGGAGAGGATGAGGAGAGTGTGGTTATGATGCAATCACAATTTGAGAAGATGTATGAAAAGATGGATCTCACGCTGCTCAACCGTCTTCTGATGCTGATTGTTGATCACAACATTGCCGACTACATGACGGCGAAGAACAATGTGAGCATCAGCTACAAGGACATGATGCACACCAACTCTTACGGATTGATTTGCGGCCTTCAGTTTTCAAGCTTCATCGTTCAATACTATGGTTTGGTATTGGATCTGTTGGTGCTTGGTTTGACTCGAGCGAGCGAGTTGGCAGGATTGCCCCAGAGGCCCAATGAGTACCTGACGTTTGCTGATGTGGAGACGGAGGTAAGCCATCCCATCAGGCTGTACACTTGCTACATGGACAAAGTATATACGCTCTTCAAATTTGACGGCGAGGAGTCCAAGGATTTGATTCAGAGGTATTTGATTGAGCATCCAGACCCAAATAATGAGAATGCTGTTGGGTATCGCAATAAAGTCTGTTGGCCGAGGGATTGTAGGATGAGGTTGTTAAAGAGGGATGTGAATCTCGGAAGGGCAATCTTTTGGGACATCAAGAATCGTTTGCCAAGGAGTATTACCACGCTTGATTGGGATAATTCCTTTGCTAGTGTGTACAGCGCTGACAACCCCAATCTGTTGTTCGACATGGTTGGCTTCGAGGTGCGCATTGCACCCCTTCGTGCGGCTACAAGCAAGGCGGCAATGATGGGGGGAGGCGCGACACCCACAGGAACCGTCCACAAGGATGGAGTGTGGAACCTACAAAATGAAACAACCAAGGAGGTGACAGCTCAAGCCCACCTTCGCGTCGAGGAAGAGGCTGTGCAGGCCTTTGATAATCGTATTCGTCAAGTTCTCATGAGCAGTGGTGCCACCACCTTCACCAAGATTGCAAACAAATGGAATGTGAGTTTACGGATAGTATCATGTCAACTAGAGATTGTGCCATGTGTTGTGTTTCTGATTTCGCAATGCTTTTCTGACATGTTTGTTATTGTGTAAATAATTTACAACAACAGACTGCACTCATTGGTCTCATGACGTATTATCGCGAAGCTGTGTTGAATACCCAAGAGCTGTTGGATCTGTTGGTGAAGAATGAGAATAAGATCCAGACCCGCATCAAGATTGGACTGAACTCGAAAATGCCCAGTCGTTTCCCCCCTGTTGTATTTTACTGTCCTAAGGAATTGGGTGGACTTGGGATGCTCTCCATGGGCCACGTCTTGATCCCCCAAAGCGACTTGCGTTATAGCAAGCAGACGGATACGGGCGTGACTCACTTCCGTGCTGGGTTGAGCCATGATGCTGATCAATTGATTCCAAACCTGTTCCGTTATCTCCAACCATGGGAAAGTGAATTTGTTGACTCTCAACGCGTTTGGGCCGAGTACGCACTGAAGCGCCAGGAGGCAAATGCCCAAAACCGTCGCCTGACCCTAGAGGATTTGGAAGATTCATGGGATCGCGGTATTCCTCGCATCAACACCCTCTTCAGTAAGGATCGACACACACTGGCGTATGATCGTGGATGGAGGGTGCGGACGATATTCAAGCAATACCAGGTTGTGAGGATGAATCCCTTTTGGTGGACACATCAGCGTCATGATGGAAAGTTATGGAATCTGAACGCATATCGTACTGACATGATTCAGGCCCTAGGAGGTGTTGAAGGGATCCTTGAGCACACCTTGTTCAAGGGAACTTACTTTCCAACTTGGGAGGGACTCTTTTGGGAGAAGGCTAGTGGATTCGAGGAGAGTATGAAATTCAAAAAGCTGACCAATGCCCAAAGGAGTGGTTTAACGCAGATTCCGAACAGAAGGTTTACCTTGTGGTGGAGTCCCACCATCAACCGTGCCAATGTTTATGTTGGATTTCAAGTTCAGCTGGACTTGACAGGGATTTTCATGCACGGGAAGATTCCTACGCTCAAGATTTCACTTATTCAAATCTTCAGGTGAGTCCTGAGTATCATGGTGTTTTTTTTCTTCTGCATTGCCCAGATTTCTTTAACCCTGTCATTGCTGTTATTTGCCAATCTCTCTTTGTATAAATAGAGCTCACTTGTGGCAAAAGGTCCACGAATCCATCACCATGGATATTGTCCAAGTTTTTGACCAAGAGCTTGATGCATTGGAAATTGAGAGCGTGCAGAAGGAGACCATCCACCCACGTAAATCGTACAAGATGAACAGCAGTTGTGCTGACCTGGTCTTGTTCGCCGCCTACAAATGGCAGGTCTCAAAGCCCAGTCTCCTCCATGACACGAAGGATAACTATGATGATGGTAATACTTCCAACAAATATTGGCTTGACATTCAACTTCGGTGGGGAGACTTTGATTCTCATGACATTGAACGTTATTCCAGAGCCAAGTTCTTGGACTACACTACTGATAATATGAGCATCTACCCTTCTCCGACTGGCTGCTTGGTTGCCATTGATCTGGCATATTCCCTCTACAGTGGTTTCGGTAACTACATCCCAGGAGGCAAGCCATTGTTGCAGCAAGCCATGGCCAAGATCATCAAGGCAAATCCTGCCTTGTATGTCCTTCGTGAGCGTATTCGCAAAGGTCTGCAGCTGTATTCCAGTGAACCTACGGAGCCCTATCTGAGTTCCCAAAACTATGGAGAGCTGTTCAGTAACCAAGTGATTTGGTTTGTCGATGACACCAATGTGTACCGTGTGACTATTCACAAGACTTTTGAGGGTAACCTGACCACGAAGCCAATCAATGGAGCCATCTTCATTTTCAATCCTCGCACGGGACAGTTGTTCTTGAAGATCATCCATACTAGTGTGTGGGCAGGCCAAAAGCGTCTCTCTCAGTTGGCCAAGTGGAAAACAGCAGAAGAAGTTGCCGCCCTTATCCGCTCCCTTCCCATCGAAGAGCAGCCCAAGCAAATCATTGTCACTAGAAAGGGCATGCTGGATCCACTTGAAGTCCACTGTTTGGACTTTCCTAACATTGTTCTTAAGGGATCTGAACTTCAGCTTCCGTTCCAGGCAGCACTTAAGGTTGAGAAGTTTGGAGATTTGATCCTCCGTGCCACCGAGCCTCAGATGGTGCTTTTCAATATTTTCGATGACTGGTTGAAGACCATTTCCTCGTACACTGCCTTTTCTCGTTTGATCTTGATCCTTCGTGGCCTCCATGTCAATGTGGACAAGGTGAAGATTATTCTTCGGCCAGATAGCAGTGTGGTGACAGAACCCCATCATGTCTGGCCATCACTGACTGATGAGCAGTGGATCAAGGTGGAAGTGGCGCTGAAGGACCTCATCCTGGCCGACTATGGCAAGAAGAACAATGTCAACGTGTCAAGTTTGACGCAGAGTGAAATTCGTGACATCATTCTTGGGATGGAAATATCTCCCCCGTCTTTGCAGCGCCAGCAGGTAGCAGAAATTGAAGCACAGGCCAGGGAGCAATCACAGATGACTGCCACTACCACGAAGACTACGAATGTGCATGGAGAGCAAATCGTGGTGACCACGACCACTCAGTATGAGGCAGCAACCTTCCATAGCAAAACTGATTGGAGGGTTCGTGCTATCAGTGCAACGAATCTCTACCTCCGGACCAAGCACATTTATGTGTCGTCTGAAGATATTTCTGAGGAAGGTCTGACTTATGTACTGCCGAAGAACATTCTCAGCACATTTATCACCATTGCTGACTTGCGCACACAGGTTGCGGGTTACCTCTATGGAATCACCCCTCCCGATAATGACCAAGTCAGGGAAGTAAGATGCATTGTGATGGTGCCACAAGTTGGTAATCACCAAAGTGTTACACTGCCTAAGGGGTTACCCAATCATGAAATGCTTGATGAATTGGAGCCTCTTGGATGGGTCCACACGCAGCCGCACGAGTTGATCCAAAATGGAGTTCAAGTTCTTCCTGCCCCAGATGTTATCATGCATGCGGGCATTATGGATGACAATAAGAAGGCGTGGTCTGGTCAGAATGAAATTGTCATCACCTCCTCATTCACTCAGGGTTCATGCTCTTTGACTGCTTATAAAGTTACTGATGCTGGAGTGCAATGGGGAAAGAAGAACCGGAATATTGCGGGGGGTGTGGCCAATGCACAAGGATATTCTTCTAGTTGTTACGAAAAGGTGCAAATGCTGCTTAGTGATCGTTTCCAAGGGTTTTTCATGGTACCAGAAGGTGAGTGTTTCTTTGACAAATTGCGATTGTACATCATTCTCACCAGTGCTAACTCATGTCCTCTTCTTAATAATATTGTTCAAAGGTGGCCTTGGTTGGAACTACAACTTCCAGGGCGTGAAGCACAACAGGGGCATGGACTATACATTGAGACTTGACACACCAGAGAGGTTTTACTCTGAATGCCATAGGCCTCAACATTTCTTGTCATTTGTTCAGATGGAGGAGGGGGATGAAGCAGAAGATGCAGATTTGGAGGATTTCTTGGGTTGATTACGTCGAGCAAGTTAGGATTTGTAGTGATTATCTCTTGTTTATTTAGATAGCCACTCTAATATAAACAATCCAATCGATCTGAGCTGTGTCTTTGAATTACACTGAGCGTTTGCCATGATATGATTGCTATTCTGTTAAAATAGCGATCATGCATGATTCACACACAATTTGCCGCCCCCTGTGTGCGTAGCATTGGAGTGTAGCAAGTAGCCCCCAGTTTTAGACAAGCTCAAGGTGCAGCACAACCTCATGTTTTTGACTGAACAAGGCATTTCATGTAATAATAGTAATGAACTGAAATCTCAGTTGATTAATTTCTATTTTTCGAGAAAAAGAGGTATTAGCTATGCCAGTGTCGATCTGCCGGGCTTGTCATCACTGACAGCCAACGATTCAGATTATGAAATTGCTGTTCCAATGCCCATGGGTTGGATGGATTGTTGTAGGAAAAACAAAACAAGAAAAGGCAGGAGAAAACGAAAAGACGGGGCACCAGAGGAGACGACTCCATCACACATTCAACAAAACATGGTCAAAGTAACAGACAAGACGAAAGGCAATACATTACAATCTTCACAGCAATTGGGAAATCCTATGACCTCATGATATGCAGATTGACGCCATCTGGTACAGTGCATTTGACGATGAGTCATTGCTATCTTGTGTCAAAAATCGGTTCCGGTAAACCTGCTGTACCGATGACCATGGCCTCTCTTTGGCAGGGTGTTATGATGATCCTCATCCCCCTGATTGCCTTATAAGCAATCAGGTTTCTGCTGGACATAGTAGATGGAGTCCACATGCCACAAGGGCTATCCCACATAGTGTGGATTCCCAACACTGAAGATGGCGCAAACTGGCGACGAGTCGCCGCCATGGCGGCGGCGGCGGCAGCAGCAATAGCATAGCTCTCATAATAATCTAACTACTGATTATCGACAATAGCTACGACTACTTCACTATGCTCTGCAAAGTTAGATTATTATCTATCTTCTAGCGAAGGGCAGTGCCATGGTGGCGCTGCCTTTAAACAAATAAATTAACTGGCCGCGGGAGCGCTACATCAAACTCGCCTGGATCTCATTGTCAAGACGACCAGCAGCGACGACGGCGCCAAAACGGTGGCCCGGAGATCATCGCGCTGCCAACATGCCGGGTGGGCAATGTCATCACTGAGGCAGCGCCATAACGCCGGCATCGACATGGAGGAGGTTTATTTGGATGCAGGACCTTTCCCCTCCCGCATCATCTGACCATCCGCCAAACCTACAAGAGCCGTATTCGTGAGAGGGAGACGTTCCATTTCGTGCTGGCAATAGACGTCGCGACTGCGCCAAGATTGGCAAGACGCTGGCAGGACACTACATTTTTTTGCTAGATAAAAATAAATTCATCGTGTTAAATTGGTTTCAATTTTACAACGCTGTCATGACCCCATAGTCCTAGTGGAAGGCATGAAAACGAAAANGCCCAAACTTCCGCTTCGAGACGTAAACTTCATTCAACGGCTCATACTTGCACCAATGCACGTAATCACACAATACTCACATTAAATGCATCAATCAACCACAAAACAAAAGGTTTAGAATGTTTAATTTGCTTGTTCTGCTCAACAAAAATATGTGCAAGTACCAATCAAGACATCACCATCCACTGGCCTGACAAGCCAGTTACCGTTCGCACTGTCGATCGACAAAGAACCATAGGACTCCCCACCGATACGGACCGCCAGGAACTGCCATTTGGCCGAGGGGTAGGGTGCCGAGAAGGTATCAACCCTACCACCTCCTTCAATAGTAAGGAGGCACCAGGTATAGTGACGCGCCGGGTGAGAAGAATGGGGGCTAGCAACCCCAGGGAGTACTGGAGAGTGAATCGGCGGCAGAGAGCATGCAGCTCACGAGAGAAGGAGGATGGTGCAGTTGAGAGGGTGCCCAGGAAATGGGTCATCACAAGGTGTGTTGAGATGGTGCTTGCTCAGAGGGTGCGAAGCAGACTTTGAGGAGAACACAAACAATTATTTAATGAAATGAAAATAATATGAGATGTATAGGGATACGAAAAAGGAAAATGAAATAAATTGGAAAGACCAAAACAAAATAGAAACAAAGCATGGGAATTACAGTGGGATTGGCCTGTTAGACTTGTTCAGTCTCAGTCCCACCAGATTAAGTCCCAAGAGCCTTGGAGTCACATGTGGTTTATCACACGGAGTTTTAGTATCCGTGTGACGGTTTGCAGACGGTCTGCAATGTCAAGCGTCAACCTGCCACAGATTGTAGCCATTAATTCATTAGCCACCTTCTTACACGGCAGCTCATACCTTTGTAGCTCTGCCCTATTTATCAGTGACTAATGAAACATTGGGAAACGATGCCCAAAACCACCATCAAATGACGGATGTCAGGGCGGCGGTGCTGCTTTATCAAATCAATACACCCGGCTGACGTGCAGGACAGAGCACATCGTCAGCCCTTCAAGTCGCAAGTTCGAATTCAAATTCAAGTTCAAGGTCGATCAACAAATCGCACTGCCAAGACGAGATCATGGGGATGCCAAGGGGAAAAGCCAAGATGGACAAGCCTCCCTGTTGCATCACAAAGGTGACAGCGCAAGCAAATCGATGCAAACACAAGCGCAATCGATTGGAGCAAGAAAACAACGAAACGCCAGAGCATCGTTTTTCAAAATAAAACACGCTGATCAATTTCATTCAGTGTAACAGAAAGGCTGAAATAATGAAAGTCAGCAATGTCATCAAGTAAGATAGCAAGACACCACCACGCGCAAGAGCAAGGGACAGATGCGTACGAATCATCATCAACACGAGAGCAGCAGATAATCTCACTCCATCATCAGAAATCAAAATAGAAAATAGAAATAAATACAAGAGTCCCCATCGTACAGATGCGATATGAACACACAGTTTATTGCCCTCCACCTCACCATGATCCGAGAATAGAATTGATTTTGGCAGAACCGATTAAATATGCTTCTTTGGAGCCAACCACCCAACAATGCAAGAAATGCCTGCAAATGAGTGGCGAGTAGGTGCACAAGCTTCGAGGTCAAGAGCACCCAGGGCAATAGCATACAGTCAATACTGATGTTGGTCAGAATCACCGACAACCCACTTATAAAAAGGATCACTTGCGGGCAAAAGGCCTATAATGCAAGGGCGGTGAGACCATTGCTATAGAAAGAGAAATATTGCCAAGAGCAGAGATTTGCTAACGGCGCGGAAAAAATTTGGATGCAAGAAATGCGACATAGATGACAAAGAGTGCTAGGAGACCCCCATGCACCAGCATTTGTTGGTAACAAAGGGTGTAGGGAATAGAAGCAAAGGAACCGAACCCAGAGCATTGACTTGAATTGGATTGTAACAAAACGAATGAAACAAATAATTTACAAAATACAATAGAGATGCAAGCAAACAATACACTTTGGAGTATGTGATGAGAAAGAGATAGCGCAATACAATATAATCATCAGAGAACAAAATATGATAAAAGAAGTGACCTGAAGAAGTGAATTGACAGGCATGTGGACCATGCTGGTGAAAGGGTGTGTTAGACTTGTTCAGTCACAGTACCACCAGATTAAGTCCCAAGAGCCTTGGAGTCACGTGTGGTTTATTACACAGAGTTTTACTATTCGTGTAACGGTTTGCAGA
>JALLAS010000158.1:0-24138 GCA_036939415.1 Detonula confervacea | reverse complement strand
CCCGTTTATGGGACTGGCATACTCTGGCATACTTTTTCCTCGAGCAGTAAAGACATCATGCGTGCAAAAAAAGATGATTTGGGAAACACTGATGATGGGCTTTTGAAAAAATGTGCCTGAGAGGGAGATGGAGAGCTAGAGATAGACAAGTTCTATCATGAGCCATGTCAAAGTTGCCCAATTTCATCACATACCTTTTAAACATTGAGATTGTAATCTTTCTTCCCACAGGGGACAACTGCTTGGTAGTTATGTGTCACATAAGAAATCTTGTTTCGTTTCCTACCTAATCGTATGGTCGAACAAATAGATACATGTTCGATTGCTTCCTTGGAGGGCGAGTGCCAATGAATGGTTTACAGATATTAGATAATAATAAAGTAGGTAGTCACCCCTCCTGCATGGCAGAATCCATTCACTGAATCCTGTCTTTGAAAAACCACGCCATTCCTTCGTCTCCACGGTGTGTTTCTTGGCTTGCTTCGCAATATTTTGTTGTCGTCACATGCATGCCAAAGAGTGCACATCATTGCCAAGACGGCATTCCAAAAAGTGACCCCCCCCCCTCCGCAAAAGTTATTTCTAATTTCTCCTACTCACTAGAAGAGACCTTCCTACATGGATTGAAAATGAACCAAAGTGGCCATGATGCGTGTTGTTGCATCCCACTCATCAATCCATCATTCTAGATGCTTTCCCCCCTACCTCTTTTTACCCCCTCCCCCAAGAAAACAATTTCTCCAAATTGCAATTCTCTCCCACTAAAAATTCCACTTGTTCCCCTCTATAATAACAATACGAATGATTTATTTCTCTTCTCCATAATAATAATAATAATAATCCATTCATCCATCCATCCATCCACCCTTCATTCCTCCTCTAACTTCCATACGAAACAATCCTAATCATGGTACTTCGAATCAAATCCAAAATCTCGTCCACGGCGCTCTCCGGAAATCGCGACAACGACGGTATCAACGCCACGGCCTCCTCGACCATGGTGTCGGTGGCGACCAAATTCATGAGGGCCGCCACCTCGAAGCCGTGGAGTTCCATTTCTTCTCCGTCCTCGGTTTCTTTTCGGAAGGTGGTTAGTGCGCTGATTATTGAATTGTATTGTATTATTATTATTTATTTTGCCGGGATGTTGTATTTTTGTTTGTTCATTATTTTTGATTGTCACGTTGATCAAGATAGACATGGACATTGAAAGAAACGAAAAAATAATGTGAGATGATATTATTAAATAGGAATGCATTTCAAGGGAATTTATTGACAATCGCTTGTGCCTGGCGCTGCACGATAAGTACGGCGCCAACACCGAGCAACGTAATCATTATAATATAATAAAAAACAAATAATAATAATAATAATATAACCTCCCCGCTCAATTATTCTCAATCACCAGCCACTCACCCCTGCAAATTATCCAACTCGTCCACCAGCTCCTGATGCTCCTTCTCCGGATTCTTCATGGTATTAAACCTCTCCACGTACTTTTGCGTCTTTTTGTAAACGTCGTGCAGTTCCTCGTCGCGCACCAGCGCGTTCTGGGCGGACATTTGAAGGATGACGGCCACCTGGGCGTTGCTCAGAATTTGAATGTCGGAATCGAATTCGGCGCCGAAGGAGAGTTCGGCGGCGTTTTCGACGGCGGTTACGGCGGAGGTGTTGGCGGCGGCGGTGGAGGAGCCGGTTAAGCCGGTGGGGGCGTCGCGGGCGCCGGCGGAGGAGATTCCGGTGGACATCATGGTGGCGTTTGGATTCTTTTGGTTCTACTAGGAGTACTTACTATTTTCGAGAGCGTCGTTTTGGATTTTTACTTTATATGGTATGTTGTAGGCTTATGTAGAGGGTATGATCGGCTGGATAGGCGTGCGAAAAAGATGAGATATCAACAGCCATTTTGCCCGCCCGTTCTTTTTGCCCGGGTCTCAAATCAAAAACGAACAATGGCGGGAACGCATACGTCAGCGATGTCACTCAAGAGCATCCAATCACAACATCAAAACAATAATATAATATCGTAACATCAACAACAACAACAACAACAACAACAATCATGACGCGAATGTTACGCCATCATGCCATCACGCGATGCATGCCTTCTTACTACTTATCCATGGGTTATTTTTTGCCATCAGGGTGCCATCAAGAAGTGCCATGCCATCCATGCCACATGCATGATGCTAGTACAGCGACAGATCCTCATTTTTACATCCTCCCAGAGCTAACTATCGTAATAGCACACGCGCCTACCACGTGCCGCCCTAAAGAATCTGACTCTCCGCCCGTGCCTGTATATCCTGTATCATGAAATGATCAGAATACCAATCATCTTCCTAAGTCTCTGCGCCGCGGCAACGGCCTGGTCCCCTCAACCAAAACCATCCATAACGACATTTCGATCGCCCCAACCACAATCTCAATTCCACCAGGAAAATTCATTTGATCCAACCAACCTCAGCAATGTAAAATCTTCCCGCCACGACGACATTTCGGCCGGAACCTTGCGCCCAGAAGCCGCAGTTCTAGCTAGCGCCGCCATACCCGCACTAATCTTCCACCCGGAAGCAGCCGCCGCCGCCTTCACGTCCAACGCCGTCCCCTCCGCCCTCGCCGCCTACGGACACTACCTCTCCCTCCTGGGCTGCATCGTGTACGAACGACTCTCCATCAAACCCAACATGACCCCCGAGGAGGAAGAAAAACTCGGATTCGCCGACATCGGCCTCGGCGTGTGGGGAGCATTGATCGCTTACACCGGCAACCTCAGGACGTGCGAGACCGAGAAGGGATTCGATTTCTATTCCCACGAACCCCTCTTTTGGCTCAAAATTGCCTTCGTGGGCGTGTTCGGCGTCAGTTCCTTCTTCAATACCGTCACCATCATCAAACGCACGGTGGAATACAAAAAGGATGGCAAGTTCGAACCCATGGGGGACAAGTTGTCCAAGAGGATGATACAGATATGCAATGCGGAATTGGTGGCGATTGCTATTATTCCTTTGGTGGCGACGTTCATGGCGAGGGGGGTGGGGTATTCGCAGGATATTCCTTGGCAGGTTGAGGCGGGGTTGGCTGCGTTGGTTTTCGGAGGGTTGAGTTTCAAGTATGTCAAGGAGGCATTGACTTTTGAGGATGTGCCATTTGTGGAGGCAGCGACATCAGTTGATTCTTCCTCCTCAGAGTAGGTAGGAAGTCTTGTCTCTTGGAGATGCATGTTGAATGATATGCACGTATATCATTATCAAGTGCTGAAGTAGATTATTGTGAGGCCAGGAGTGGAATCAATTATTTGTAGGAAGTCTTGTCTCGTGGAGATGTTGAATGATATCACAATGCACGTAAATCATTATCAAGTGCTGAAGTAGATTATTGTGAGGCCAGGAGTAGCATCAATTATTTTTTACCAAGCTCACAATACAAACCCATCTGTCATTCTCGAAAATCTTATTTTGTTAAATAAAAATACAATACTTGTGAACTCTGTGCATTCGTCAAACAATGAGCCTTTTTCTGCAACCAGTGCATCTGACCCTGACGAAGAACCCCCTCCCAACATGTCACCAACTATTTCACCATAATAATAGTATGTTACCAAGTCTCAACACTTGGTCGAACTTCCGTCTCAAAACTCCAACAACTCCTGGGTTGCGTTGCCACGTGCCAATATGTATCTGCAATATCATCCGGGTTCAATTTGGAATCATCCCCGCTTCCGGCCACGCCAATCCCTCCGTCAATTATAAAGTATCCCACGTGCACTCCCTTGGGCCCCAAGTCCCTCGCAAGGGATTGCGCCAACAAACGCTGCGCTCCCTTCTGAGGAGCGAATCCCGCAGTGATCGGTTTCCCTCGCATGCTGGCAGTTGCCCCGGTGATCAAGACGTTGCCGCCCGTGCCTCGTTCGATCATTCGGGGCACGATGGCCTGAGCGGCGCTGAGGAGGCCGGAAACGTTGGTTTGGAATCCCTTCTCGAAGTCGGCGATGGGGATTTTATCCCACGTTTTCCAGACGCCGTTGCCGGCGTTGTAGATTAGGCAATCTATTGGTCCTAGGTCCTTTTCGATGGAGGCCACGGCATCTTTTACGGCGGCTTCGCTGGTGACATCGCAAGCGTAGCCCTTGGCGTTGGGAATATCCGCTGCTGCTGCCTGCAAGAAGAAAAGGAAAGAAAGGGGGGTACAATACACATGGATAATAATATGCTGTTGGTGTTAGCCTATTAAACGAGCAGCAAGAGTTGCCATACGCAAAGGATAATAATGTTTCTTTGTGACTTGCCTCGACTTTGTCCAAAGTTCTGGACATGATGGCGACCTGAAATCCTTCTTTGGACCACTTCCTGGCTACGGCACCCCCGAGGCCTGGACCGTATCCGAAGACGGCGCAAACTTTGGACATGATCGTTTGCAGTATTGTGAGAAAACTGAGACAAGAGGAGAGATAGCAATAGAGGCGAACAGAGCCGAGAGACAAGAACAATGCAGGAAGGCTAGTGCACACAGATAATTTTTGGAAGAGGCACAGAAGAGGATCCAAATACAAGATATCGCCATTGGATATCAAAAATCTGCTTTCGCCCACCACCTTCCCCCCAGATTCCCCCCCGCCCGCCCCCCGATCAGTCACCCGGCCGCCGATTGCGATTTATTTGCGATGACGCGACTGACGCAACACAGCCAGCCGCGCTGACGACGACACCCAAGCAAACAGCATCATTCTCCTTTACCATTGATAATATTTATCTAGAAGATGTGTAGATTATGATGGAGGAAGTTCCTTGCTAAGAGTAATCATTATCCGAGAATAGAATTGTAACAACCAAACAAATACCATGGTTGCAAGTAAGCGCTCTCTAACACCGGCTCTCCTGCTGACAGTTTGCCATTCAGCGGCGGCATTCACCCCATCGCCGGTTCGTCTGTCGCTTCCTACTTCTGCTCGAATCAATCTCGAACTGCATGCCGAAAATGACTACGGTGAATCCACACCAATGGACACCACCAAAAGCAGAAGAAAGGCATTGCAAACAATGTCCGTCGCATTCCTATCATCATTAACCGCGGCATCACAAGCAAACGCAGCAGACTCCGAAATCTTCAAACCCAACCCGCTCACGAACAAGGCCCTCGAACAAATGCGCATCTGGAACCAAGACGAGGCCGACAACATCAAATACGGCGGAGAGCTCGCATCGGCCTCCGACAAGCCCGACCCCTTCGATCAATACGTCCAGCTCCTACAACCGATCCTCTCCGTCGAATACGACCTCGCCGCCGTCGACCGACTCCTCAAAACGACCAAAGCATCCACCAAGGAGGAATACGCCGAACTCTTCGCCGGAATCCAAACCGTGCTGGCGAAATCCCAATTCGACAAGGTCAATTTCAAGAAGGCCTTCAACGCCTTCGCCGATAACATTTACTACTCGGATCCGGATCGCGCCAACCTGTACCTGGGGGGAGGGGCCGTGCCCAAGACGTCCCAGAGCATTGCGTACCTGTTGAGGAATGACGTGTTGACGTGCATCGAGGACATGCGTGCCGAGGTTGCGTATTTGCTGAAGGAGGTGGGGAAGAAGGGCGGTAGCGGCGGTAGCGGCGTTAGCGGCGGCGGGGAGAGTATTACGGGGGATTTGGATTTGGAGGAGATTTTTGGATTGAGCAAGATTGCGACCGGGGGGATGGTCAAGTATTTGGATTTGGTTCCGCCGCAGGAGTTGGAGGTTGCGAGGTCAAAGTTTCTTCTTCCTAGTTGAGAGAGTCAAAGTTGGTTGGTTGAGTGAGTGAGTGAGTGGTATTTGAATTGAAGACATCTTACTTTGGGGGGAGGGCTGGTACATACTGCGGTCAAAGCTTTTCTTCCCAGTTGAGTGATAGCTTTGGATTGAAGAAATCTTACATTTTGCGGAGACAGGATATCCGCCCATTCAACAAATGCGAGTAGGAAGCTCTTGTTCTATCATCATTAAAACAAACTTCGAAAGAACTCATTGGGATTATGGCGGAGCGGACTAACTCTAAGGTCTGTACTTGATAACTTAGCACGGAATTCACAGATGAATAATGGGGTAATCATCTTGCGAGTCGGATGATAATTGAATCATTTGGTGATGCAGTATTTCGTTCACGGATAAAGTTGTAAAAGATCTGCTTGTTTGTAACAAAATTGTCCATAGAAGACACGATTTGTTCGAGATTGTGCCACACTTCCTGAAATAAGGCGTTGATCGTGGAGTTCTGACTTGAACTGGACTTCGCGGTGAGGAGGCTCCATAGGAGACTGTCTAGTTGGATGAGAAATAATATTGTGCAAACAGTACAATCACATAATATTGTACCAATGGCTTTGACAATACAACCTGTGCATACAGTATTATATGGGTAACTGGCAACACTGCTTTTCTACAATACCTTCGCTTATCTTGTTGTGGCTCAAATATATAAATCAATTGTATTGCATTAGGCTACATTATTTTCTCTCAAAGGGCACACTTCCTGTACATACTAAGTAATATCGCCGGGATGGCTGCCTGTTTCATACAAAAGATGGAAGCTTGAGTTTCTCAGACCCACTTGAGAGGAACCCCGTGTGCCAACCATGAGATTGCTAATGCTCGTGCAAACCTTTTGATAAGACGGCGGAAGCTTCAGAGTTTTCTCGGGACCACTTGCTAAATAATGAAGACCACAGCATGCCATCGCAGCCCAGTTTTATTGGCTCACCTTTGGCTTATCTTCTGTTTCGTCCTCCCTTATCTCGTGCTTCTCTTCTTCGATGTCATCATCCTCTTCACGAGTATGTCCCGATCCATCAGAGCAGGCCAGACAGTTCCCGTAAACTACGAATGCATTTGAAATCGGTTTTAGCCGGTGCAGTGGGCCCTTGCGCTCCATCAATTTCCTTCCGCAATGTGGGCAAGAAATCTGAGGAGAACCTTTAGCCTGATCTTCTTCCCCGAGGTGAGCTTTCTGCTGGTGATGAAGTAGTAGATTCATAATCTTAATTCAATGGTGATAAGGTTGATTTGGTTATTGTTTTACTGGACTATGTGTGCGCTTGATTGGGAGAGGTTGGTAAAGTCATATGAGAGATGAAGCAACATGCAATATCATCAAAGAGAGCAAGCACACTGAAAAAAATGAGAACTCTGATTATATCTCGCAGCCTGTCAACGTCAACGATAACATGCCATCGCCATCGTATGTGGAAAGACCTCACATATCTGGAACGGTACCCAAGAAGATGGGCAGAGCAGAGTGACAAACTAGGAGGCGGGAAACTGTACGTCGCCAGGCAGGTAGGAATTGCATTCAGCTGCATTCTGGCATATGGCACGACCTTTTGAAAGCTTGAACATAATGCTTAACTTTATAAATCTAATGCACACTTTCTGATCCTACCTAGCTCGATAGCGCTTTAACTTCCTCCAGCATGATCTGCACCATGCGATTCTCTACTTCCGAAGTGGTACTCTCATTACAGCAGCCTTAAGTGGGTCTGATCTACTATCATATCTGTAAATCTGGTGCCTTGCATTGTAATCATGCTTTCTGTCAGCCTCATCTTCTCTAAGCTCGGATCCAGAATTACTTGTAATACAATGTGTTATCAACCAGTAAAGAATGCCCTGCTTGGGCTCGGCCAGTTTCAAATTAATATCTTCCTTTCCTTTTTCTTCCTTTCCGTTTTCATTGTTCACTTTTACTTGGCTACTGCCAAACAGATGCAGGATGCTTGAGTTTATTCGCGCTTATTGCAATTGCCTCTCCAGTTGTTTCTTGGTTAGCATTTGATGTTGCTATTTTAATGTGTTGTGGAAACATGGTGGAAGAAATGCGAGGACGATTGGAGAACTCTGACATATTATGTATGTCAAATCAGTCAAAAAGGTTGAGAGGCAATCAACAAAAGCTATTCAAAGCAATCATCAAAGAGAACGCCTCCAGGATGGAGCTGAATTTGGCGATATTCTGAGAGACCTGTCTTCAGTGGTCTTCGTTTTTGGCGACGATGACATGCCCCTCGCGTGGCTCTAGCTGTGGCCTTCAAGATCCCGTACGGTATAAGGCCGTGATTTTGTTGGCAAAACACGTGACACAAACACCGCGCTACCGGTACTCAAAGCGCGCTGTTGGCCTAACTGGGCTTGCGAGCAACCGGTCGGTTTCTCGCAGCTCCAAACGGTACTCAGCTGAGAGCAACCGCGCCACCAGTTGGGGTACNCTCTTTAGGAGCTCGATGCAGCTGGGTAATTTATATAATTTATATTCAGCCGATAAAGATGAGGAGGATATCATCAGAAGCACATGAATTTCCCCCGTCTATTGGTGCCATCGGAGCAGAAAAGAATAGCTTACTCTAGAATGATCTATTCAATGATTACTTGCTATTTTGGGCAGGTACAATGCCGCTGCTGTTATCAGGAATCAGCGGTTCAATGTTTGTGCACTAGTCTCACGCACAACAGCAGGTGCCAGTGAATTTCTCTACTGTGTAAAAACGCGATGAGCAGATCAAGGTTGAACCTGGGTTGAACAGTGTACAGTGATCTGGCTTGCACATTGTGCATGCAAACAGCTCATTTTCACAAATGTGTTGCACTAACTAGTTGGTTCGCATTGTTTTTAGTGTTGCCTAAACATGGCTCCATCAGAATCCAGGCGGAGGAAACAGCCCTTCCTTCTTGGGAGCAATAGCCAACACCTTGTACCGATCTCCCATCTGATCATCCGCCATCAATCGCTCCATTGCCGAGTATAACTCATACGCATCCTCATCAGTGGTAGTATCTTCCATTATTTTTGCCTCCACGCGTTGCACGACGCCCATTTGCGCTAGGAACTTGCCTTGGGTAATTGGCCCAAATGCCTCTGGTTTAAGTGCTGCCTTTGCCTCGTCAACCACACTCGTTGGACTTGCCAACCCATTCTCTCTCCGTTTCATCTCCAACGTCTCCTGGGCCCCCATCCTCCGATTCACCGCCTCGCGCAGAGCCCCGAAATCAACATCCGCAGTCACATCCACCTCCCCTGGTCTACTCAATGGATGCACCTGCGAATGTTTCCAAAATCCACGCAAGGTATCTCCGCCCGATACACCATCGCCGCCATAATCAATGATGAGGGCGGCACCCTTCCCATTGCATTTTTCTATCCGATCAGCAATGTCTTGTGCTAGGAGTAAACCTTCGGGACAGGCTTCGATGATGGAACCAACGGGAAGCGCATCAAGGGATTGAGATGTGGGATTATCTTCCAAAGGAGAGCCACGGTTGTTCACCTGCAACATGGTCCGAAGGGCTGGCGTTGTGTCTGGAGGAAGAACAAACCTTAGCCGAGGGATCTTTTTGGTACTACTGTCATTATTGTCCGATGATGGTGGCATCGGTGTTGAACCCTTTGCATCGGCATTCTCAGCACTTGCATATCGCTTTGCCGCAGCCAAACTAACGCTCTTGGCAGCCTCCGAGGCTTCCGAATCATCCCGAATGGCAACATCCACCAACCGTTCTCTCCATACACCACCATCTACCTTTTGAAAGCTATGGATTGGCAGTGCATCCACAAGCTCTTGACATATGATGAAGGTTGGAATTGGTTCTCCCGTGGTAGCATCGTGGGTGGGCACCGAGGAGAGTACATCATGCCAAGAGACGGAAATGTTGTTACTTTGTCCCTCGCTCTCTTCGCTCGTATTGGAGACTGATTCGTCAGCTGGTGATTCGTCCCTTCCAAAAATGCTTTCCTCATTGGCATCTGAAAACTGGAACGAGTATCCCTTCTCCGCAATGCCTTTTTCCAGTTCTAGATTCCGAAGCGATTCCTTTTGCCGTTCACGCATACCATTTGTCACCTCTACCAAATGCACTCCTATTGCCAACTTCTTCTTCCTCTTACCATCACCCTCACCTTCGTCCGCATTATCGGCAGCGCTAGTCAACGCCTCAGCAAAGTCAGGAAAGGTATGCACGGCACTCCTCACAATATCGCAAATCAGTGTTCCCTTTCCTGGACCAACTTCAATAATCTGAATCTTCTCAGGACTGCCCATTGTTTGATACTGAGTCATGAACCATACCAGCAACGATTCTCCAAAGAGCTGTGATACTTCCGGAGCGGTGATAAAGTCTCCTCCGGAGCCAATCACGTGCTCGCCTCCGGCATGTTTTGTCGAATCACCTTCTGCAGTGACATTACTGACTTCCTCATCATCCTCAATATCCCAATCGTTGTCATCGTCCATATCATCATCATCTTCGTCTACTGCACCAGCACCACCAACACTAGCGGCAGCAGCAGCACCGGCCTTCTTGCCGCTCCTAGCGCCCTTCCCCGTATAATACCCAAATTCCCCGTCCCTCAAAACCCTTCTCATAAACTCCGCAACCGTCACCGGACCCCTGACGCCAATGTACGCAATCAACTCGTCCGTCATGGGCGTGCCGGCTTCGTACTTGTTTCTGTTTAAAGGCGAGTTGAAGTTGGGCTTGTCGGGCAGGTGTATGGAGGGTTCGTACATGGTTTTCATGTCGAGTATGTCCTCGGGGTTGGCGTGGGATACTCCGGAGGGATCGGGTTCGGGGATCGCGACTTCCCGGAGCGATTGCAGGAGATCGTCGTCCGCTTTCGTAAAGTTGCTTTTGACAATTCGAGGTCGTGGAGGCGGGGGTAAGATGCCCTGTTGGAGGAATAGATTTCGCATGGGATTATTGGTATCTCCTTCTCCTTTGGCATTGTTGGATTCTACGGTGATGGATGAGGCGGAAGGGTTAAAGTGGGCATGGTCCTTATTGTCATGGTCCGATGCCGACTGCTCTGTAGATGTTGTTGTCCGGGAAACAGAGGGAGGAAGGACCAATGGCATCTGACGGGTAGGAACAATTTTTGGTTTAGTGGCTGTTTGTTGGACATGCCTCTTCATTGGATCAGACGAAAGTGGTGTCTTTGGTAGAGCAGTGGAAGATGTATTTGATGCAGTCTTTTCCTTGGGAGGAGAGAAGGAGGTTTGGCCTGGTCGTTTCCCAATGATTGATGTTGATGATTGTGATGATGATTTGAGTTGTTGCTTATACGGATCCTGCTTGCCTTTCTTAGTCTTCTTGGTTGCAAAGGTTCTCGACTGATTGGTGAAATAACATTGATTCGTTGGCATCGATGGCGCATGCGATGTGCACAAAGATCGTGATGTTGAACTACCAAAAATACCTGATTTGGAAGACCGAGGTAGCCCCCCTTGGCCATTTCCATTATTCCAAGCATTGTCTAATCGGTACACCCCGGCCACAGCTCTAACCAAAGGCCGCGACGACAACGACAGCAGCGGCCGCGGCCGCCGTCTTTTGGTTGCAGCGGATATAAACGCGCGAGAGGCCATGCTAGCGATAGATGGGACGAATAAGGCTTGGAGGTAGAGAGTAGTGATGAAGTACAGGGTGTGAGAGTGTCTTTGACTTCGACTGCGATACTGACGCCGAAGCTTCAAAATAATGCATCATGCGCTGGCCGAGGAGAAGATCTTTCGAGATGATGTGCGGCGGAGATTCGAGAGAAATGGCAATTTATGAGCGATCCTACTCCATACATTTATACGTATATATTGTATAGTATTATCGCTAAATAGATCTGAACTCGCATCACTCCCCAGATTTTCGTGGAGCATCGAGCAATCGGGAACATTGCATTCAAAACCAAACAAAAGCAAGGCAATATCCAAAGGACAAACGCCACCAGATGACGCGAGCGATTGCACTAGCCACCCGCCTCGAGACGGCGGCGACGGCAGGGCCGCAAGTAAACGCCCGTTTGTGTGCGCATGCCTCGCCTGCATTATTACTCGACGATGCGTCCTCTTCGAGGCGGCGACTCCCACCATCTCCTGCAGGTGGTGCAACGCGACAACGTCATTGCTACTACGGCACCACACATTCTTCTTCTCGATCAACTAGAAATCGCACCGCGAGCATGCAGCGATATCGCAACATTTCGCGTAGATTTGCGTCATCAAATAATGTAGGAGTAGCCGAAGAACAACACTACGACGTGGTCATTGCCGGAGGAGGAGCAGTAGGATCGGCCTTGGCAAGGTTATTACTAGACGATGGCTTTGGCTCGGGTTCTTCCCAACGCTATCGCCGACCGCTAAAGGTGGCACTGCTCGAACAGCGCTCTTCTCCCCCGCCGCTAGAAACCCTGACGCCAACGGCTCCCCATCCAAGAGCATATGCAATTTCACCAGCTAGTCTATCATATCTAGGTCCTTCCGTTCTGCAATCGCTTGCGAGGAACAATCAATGTGGAGTGTACAATTCCATGCAAATTTGGGAACATGATGGTCCGGCGCAGTTGCACTTTAACGGTGATGATATAGAGGGAGCTGTGAATGATGGCAGATTGGTGGATTTGAACAATTATTTGAATGACAATGACAATTCACAATCAGCTGGAGGTAAGAGAAGGCCTTGGTTGGGTGCAGTAGTCGAAGATTCGCCTCTGGTATCATCACTTTGGGATGAGTTACGAAAGGACGATCGCATCGACCTACTGGACAATCTACAAATCAAATCTATCAAGGCGCCTTCACCAACTTCTATTGGAAATATCGAACCACCACCACCAGTGCAGCTATCCTTCACACGATCAAATACTAATGGAGACGACAATGAGGAAGAATGCACTACTACACTGTCAACCAATCTACTCGTCGCTGCCGACGGTGCCAATTCACTAGTGAGGCGCACTGTAGGAACCTTCCCCATGATGACGCGTTCTTACGGCAAAAAGGCTTTGACTTGCACTGTGGAATTACAATCTGGCATGGCAGGCACGGCATTTCAGAGGTTTTTGCCTCATGATCCCATTGCATTGCTGCCAGTTTGGAACAGTAAAAAAGATGTTGGCGATGGCCCAATTTATGCTAATGTGGTGTGGTCTACAACGCCCTCGGAAGCGAATTACCTCCTTTCTCTGTCACCTTCGGAGTTTACAACCGTACTCAATCAACACTTGTGTCAAGGTCCAAATGTGAACGCCACCCTTATTCCAGACTCAAATAATAGCCAAGGCATGCCACAGATACCATTATTTTCAACCATTGCGAAAGAAATGGACTCCCTCCTACGCACCGCCAACACGGCCCTTACCATGGGAACGTGGACCGAATCGCCCTCTCGAAATTACTTTCGCGTGCCTCCAAGGTCGGTGGGAGTTGTCAGCCCGATATTGGGATTTGATCTTTCCATGTCCCATGTGGTTACATCTGGTCATGGCTCCAAAGCAAGTTCGGGAGGATATACCTCTCCAAGAGTAGCTCTGGTGGGAGATGCAGCGCATACCATGCACCCCATGGCAGGACAGGGGTTAAATTTAGGCATGGGAGATGTGAACTCATTAGCGAAGCTAATCAAAGAGGCTGTTGATTCCGGCATGGATGTCGGCGGTACCAGCTTATTCTTGGATCGATACAACGACGAACGACTATTGAAAGGCTGGGGTATGGTGGGTGGTGTTCACGGCCTGCATGAGATATTTGGTTACAGTGGCAGTGTACCGGGCACTGTTGCAGACGGTACTTATGATGGTGGGAAGGGTAGTGCGGGAGGATTGCAGAGCTTGATTGGGTACATTCGAAGTTTAGGGATGAATGTAGTGAATGGATTGCCGCCGGTTCGACGAGCTTTGGCGGAGGTGGCGGCTGGTGCAGCACCGAAGGGCTTCAATTGACCCTTTCTTTTCTAACTTTTGGTCACGTGTGTCAAAGTCACCAACTCTGTGTCATCCTACTTCATCGAATCAATAATTGACCAATGGTTACTTGGACACTTGAACTATCATATTAATGACATGAATCGATAGACAAAAATTGAGAAAGAAGGACTTTTCAATTGTCTAATATATCAATAGTCTAGAGTTATGTTTGGAGGTCTCCTACTGGATAGTGTCATGCGCTTGGAGCCACTGAAGTGGAAGGCCCTTGTGATGGAGTTGGCACGCAATGTTCAACATTGAACAAGAATATTTGATTCTCCTTAATTGCCAGTAGATTCCTGCCAGAAAGTTGGTAATCGTCGTATGAGTCATCCAAAGTAGCGATCTCTTCCCAGTAGCCAGTATCTTGATCTAATGAAAAGATGTGGGTATGATTGTATCCTCCTACGACCATGATATCTTTGCCGATGCCCACATGGGCACCATGGTCCAGCCATTCCCTATTGAAATAAAAGTCGTCACTCATTAAGAAGTCATCATTGTCACCCATGTACTTCGCATCTTCCCTGAAATCAGAAGAATCGATTTGTTGTGTAACAGAAAACGTACCACTTGTTTCTTCTTGTTGGTAGACAATGACTGAAGAATTAGTTGACACAGCAATGTAATCTTGGCCTAAGCTTGTAGAATCAGCACGGGTGGAAATAGTGTCTTGCAGAGGGACAACTCCGCCCCATGAAGCCATCTCGTCAATGCTGTAGAGTAGCACACCTTCCCAATTCCTAATTGCGACGACATCTCCTGCAATATCACATTCGTGAGCATACTCAATATCAAGCTCATCAAATTGCTCCCAATACCCTTTATCACGCCTGAACATGTATACCGTTCCCCTATCATTTACCACGCAAGCAAACCTACCATCTACATCAATCGGGCATCGCTCGGTATTACCTATGTACCACTCTGTACGTAGATTCGTCATCCTCAAATAAATACTCCGCTCGAGAAATAAAAATAATGTGCAATGCCACTAATAACAAACGGTTATCGGCAGCAGCAACAGCATCCAATCGTCCTGCAAGAACTACGAAAAAGAAGGTAATGATAATGTTGCCGCCGCTACCGCTACCACTAATCCACAAAGCCGGGATGGAAGTGCTGTACAAGAATAATACAGAGGGCGTGCCGCTCCGGCCCGCGCTGGTAGTGAAGGTTCATTTGGACGACGTCGAGCCGTACTATACCATTCGGTTGAAGGACGACGGCAGGGAGGTACAGACGGACGATTCACAACTACTCCGAACAACCGTGATGTCTGATTCTAATGATGCAGAAATAATAACAACGGAAGGACCTACAAGTACACCATTATCCACGATCGATCCTGGCATCGAAATAATGATCCGCGTAAATGATGCTAAAAATAGCAGCGGGAAGGCCGGAATGGACGTCCTCTACAAAAATGCAATAGAGGGGGTTGTGCAGCCCGCGCGCATAGCAAAGGTGCACCTGGACAACATCGAGCGATACTATACCATCAAAATGGCGGGCGATAATGGCGGGAGGGAGAAGCAGACGGACAATACTCGACTTCGGCTTGCTGCTGCCACGTTGTTAGAAGAAGAAGAGGAGGAGAGGGAGCAACGACGACAATGTAGTAATGACGAGAAAGAGGGGCTCAGCATGGTGACGGAAAAAGGAGCGAACGATGAAGATTGATTGCTGTTGGCAGGAGAGAAGAAGGCGGAGGAGGAGCTGGAAGAAGGGGGGGCGTTATTGTCATAGTTGTCACTTTGCTGTATCAATTGCTTTGATTAACATGCCATTAGGATATTCTTTCAAAATCTGGATGAGAGACCCTGGAGAGTCGAGTGTGGCGGATATCTTTTGTGCGATATTATCAAGAAACAATGGAAGGTGCATAGTGAGGCGGATGGAGTCATGACGCTGATGAAGTGTCACCATTTATTTAGATCACAGTCATTAGAAAACTAGGCCTCCACCTTGTTTGATACCTTGGAAACTATTTGGAAGATATAGCACGAATGGCAAGGGCTATGGGACAATAGTGATGATGAACCCGTTGATGAGAAATGAAATATATGATTTCTTTCGCGCTCAATCGTTGATCTTGATGAGACATGCAGGATGGCCTCACCAGTAGCGTAACAGTGTATGGTTATGATCAATTATATGGTACATGCAATAGAAAGCTATAAAAACTTTGATGATGTATGAATAAGACTACTTCTTGCAGGAAGATGATGATACTTCCAGGAAGCATTTTAGATGCAAGCGTAGGTTTAGGATTTAGGTAATAATCTTAGATAGTGTGTGTGTGTATCCAATCCTTTGTGAAAGCTCACAAACATTGATGTTGCCAAACATTCCTATGCTGCTGTGTTAAACCTAATGCTAATGAAGTTGATGGATGAAAGAAGTTACTGGTGTGCTTGCTTGACTCTTTTGTGCAGTATGTCCTTTCTTCTCAATTTCACCTGCTTAAACTCAAAAAAATCATGTGTTCAGATTTGAAATCTCTTTCAAAATCTGTTACCGTGCGAGAAGCTAGCAGAAATGAAAATCTTTACACCGAAGTAGCTACTGCGCTCACATAAATACTAAGGTAAGGAGATGGTATTGAAATTGAGACTTATGGATTGAAATTTATCGTGGGCAGTTTGAACTATGAGTTTCAATACAGTATCAATTGGCCAGAATGATTGACCATCCTTCAGTATCATGGCTAATGAACAGCGTGAGTGTAAACAAAGCGAAAGCGAAAAGTGAAGGAGTGGGTACTCAGTGGCTCCGGGATACAGTATTTCTTGAAGTAGAAATATAATGACTTGCATTGCCAAAGGAAAGTGCCCATCCACTTATTTGTCATACCTATCAAGTGAGTGACAGGTGGAGTACCCTCTTTCAGCCTCAACTAGGTCAACATGCTGAGGAATGGTGGCTCAGATCTGTGGCTTGTTTTCACATTCTGGGAGATATAGCTATGACCAGATGACCATGAGGCTTTGCAGGTTTGTTATGGCCATAACTAGGGGAAGCTTAGTATCCCCTTCATATACTTCCATCAAGTCCTTGGCAGCAATGTGCATGTGAAACATTGATTGATGGCCTTGCTTGAGCCTTAGTACTTCATGTGTGGCAGGAGTATGGGGATTCAGACCTGACTGTAAATTAAATTCAAAAATCTGGCATATGGCCAAGTGATTATGGAGGATGTGGGTATGGGACATCGGAGTAAGCACAAATTATAATTATTTACAAGGACAACGTTGTACAGAATTCTATGCGAACCTTGCTACTTTTCTATCCAGTCTGTGACGAGTCATAGGGAGTACCTTCGCACTAAACAGTGCCGAGGACGTGCTGTGTTCTATTCCCCAAATGATAATAATTTATGCTTTTTCAGAGCTGCCAAATGATGGCTCTAACACGGAAAGAAGAAAAGAATGGGGCTTTATTATTGAAGTCTAGCCATCCTAAGGAATGTCGGCACTTAAGGTCCCATTTTCTTTGCAAATCTTGCAATAGCTAAAAAGTTGCCAAGGTTTAGATCATATATGATCTAGGCAATTGTCATTTTGTCAATAGGCGCATGTTTGCATTTTAGCTCAAAGACGCAGTGTCCCTTCAAAGCCGTTGCATGTTATATCAATGAAACCAAAAACAATCTGCTCATTTCATGCAAGAAAAATGGATAAATGCACCGCACGTCAATCGAAGCATATTATTTTCATTTCCACGTCCCCCACCAAGAAAAAATGAAAGAACCATTCATTCAACAAATGCTTTCCTTCTCCTCGGGACGTAATAGGAAATCGAAACTAACTATCATTACGTACCACAGTATGATGCCATCACAAGCGACCCCTCTTGTCGCTCCTCTTTTTGTTTCAATATTGTCAATCCATAATGTTGTTGTTGCATGCATGCATCCATGCAAGTTGTTGTTTCCTCATCATTATTACTCCCTTCCAAACATGATAATACTATCAGCCGTACAAGTCTTCCAGCATCTGCTGCGTCCGTATCCTCTGCCGATGATCCGACGGCGCCGGCCTTTTGCTGCTCCCGCCGCCATCGCTTCTTCTCCTTGGCCCCGTACTGGCGCTTCTACCGCTCCTCGGGGCGCTCGCTCCTCCGACGGAGCTCCCGGCAGCGCCTCTGGCAGCGGAGGCGCCATTCGATGCGGCAGCGGCGGCGGCGGCAGCCGACGCTTCGTACGAGGTGCTATTGTAAATATCGCTTGAAGGCGCGGAGGCCCTCCGTCTTCCCCCGCCCGCCGCCCGCTGGCGGGCGCCTCCCCGCTCCGAGGCGAAGCTCCTGTGCCGCGCCCGCGCCGACATCGCCGTCGTCGCCGCCCCAGGCGTGGCGTAGTTCGATAAAAATTGCTGTAGACTCCGATCGAGACGGGCGGCCGCGGCCGCGCTGCCGGCGACGGAGGATGCCGCCGCCGCCGTTGCCAGGGAGGGATCCCGGCCTTCCTTGACGGCGTTGCGCATGTTCTTCCACAATTGGCTTTGATGGCCCCTGTCCGTGGCGTTGCAGTGATTGTCGTGCGGCTCCGTTT
Organism: Detonula confervacea; assembly: GCA_036939415.1. Taxonomy (NCBI): domain Eukaryota; phylum Bacillariophyta; class Thalassiosirophyceae; order Thalassiosirales; family Thalassiosiraceae; genus Detonula; species Detonula confervacea. The sequence continues at coordinate 5,834 of JALLAS010000158.1, read as the reverse complement.
TGGTAATTTTGGCGATATCATTATTATCGTTGGCATCGGCATCGTCGCCGTCGTCTTTACCGGCAGCAGCAGCAGCAGCAATAGCAGAACTTGCAGCAGCAGCAGCGGAATCGCCATCATCATTATTCGCGGCAATAACTCCCTTCTTCGCACCGTCGAACCAGGCATTGCATTCCGAAGCGGGCTTGTCGCACACGAAGCAGTAACACAGCCTGCAGAATTTGACATTGACGTTGTCGTTGGCAGCGGCGGCAGCTGCAACGTCGTCGTAGCGAAATTCCAAACAATCCCGACGGCTGTGCGGAAAGGTTTGCTCGTTGGCCGTTCCCACGATTTCCAATTCCTCTTCTTCGTCGTCGTCGTTATTGTTATTATTGTTGTTGTCATTGCTGCTGCTGCCCTCGGCTGCTGCGATGGTCCCCGTCGAGGATTCCGATGCCGCCGCCGCCGCGGAAGCGGGGTTCGTGCTGCGACGTTGCTGTTGCTGTTGCTGCTGCTGTTGCTGATGGTACGCCGCGCCGTCCACCACCTCGACGTCATCGTCATCCGACTTGTCGGGTGCGACTCCGCTTTTGGAATTTGAATTTTCGATATTTTCTTTCAAAGAGCCGCTGCCCGATCCGCCCTTGGCGCTGCCGCCATTATCATTGCCATTGCCATTGCCATCATCGTTGTCGGCGTCGTCATCGTCGTCCGATAGGCAGCTGATGACGATAACGTCGCCGTTGTTCTTGGAACTGGGACCGCCGCCCGGCATGCTATTATTATTGCGAGAAGGGTCGACGTGCGAGGGTTTTGCTATTGCGGAACATCCACGTCGTTATGCAGGCTGCAGGGTCGCGCACGCGCGCTGCTGCTGCCTTTGCTACCACCGAATACTGCAGATTTGCGGCTGTCGAGGGCAGGCAGGGCTTGCTTTTTATGGTGGTGATAGCGGCCGGCCTGGTTGGTCGATTGATTCTCGCGACGATTGATTGATTGCCCGCGTGGTTTTGGGTTTTGTCTCTCTCGAGGAAGTAGGGAGAGTTAGTCGCTGAATGATGCCGGCGCGCGGGTGGTCGATTCAGTCGATTCCTTTAGCCGTACTCTCGCTCCGAAAAGGGATCCAAAAAGGGATCCAAAGCACCTTTTTGTATTGCATATTACAACATGTCCTTGATTATACCCAACGCTCATAATATGCATATCTATATTGAGGTAAAGGTAGTATCCATCTATGTTTACCATAGTCCGCATTATTGGCCAAACATGTCCTGTCTGGCTCCCGCATCAGTCCTGCGCGATCGCCCCTCATTTGCCCCTGGGCGGTGAAGTGTATATTCTCCCCGTCATATTTTTCAACATATCCATTTTCAAAAACGTATCCCTCGTTGAGGATAATATATCCAGTGACATCAGAATATCTTTCTGATGCCACGTTGCCTCTCGCCCTAGCTCCATCAAATATGACTTGACATGTTCCCTTTAATTGTTGGTCTCGGCTTGGATTGCCGCAGTCTCGATGGATTACGTCGCGATGGCTGGGCCACGATGGCTTGGCCGTCATGACTTACGACGCGATGGCTGGGCCACGATTGCTTGGCCGAGATGACTGGGCCACGATGGCTTGGCCACGATGGCTGGCCACAATGGCTTACCACGCGATGGCTGGGCCATTACCACGCGATGGCTGGGCCATTACCACGCGATGGCTGGGCCGAGATAGCTGGGCCGAGATGGCTTGGCCGAGATGGCTGGAACACGATGGCTTGGCCGAGATGGCTTACGACGCGATGGCTGGACCATTACGACACAATGGCTGGGTCATGATGGTTTGGCCGAGATGGCTGGTCCACGACGGCTTGGCCGAGATGGCTGGGATGGCTGGGCCACGCTGGCTTGGCCGAGATGGCTTACGACGCGATAGCTGTGCCATTACGACGCCATAGCTGGGCCATTACGACGCGATTGCTTGGCCACGATGGTTTGGCCGACATGGCTGGGCCGAGATGGCTGGGCCACGATGGCTTGGCCGAGATGGCTGGGCCGAGATGACTGGGCCACGATGGCTTGGCCAAGATGGCTGGGCCACGATGGCTTGGCCACGATGGTTTGGCCGAGATGGCTGGCCCACGATGGCTTGGCCGAGATGGCTGGGCCATTACAACGCGATCGCTGGGCCATTACAACGCGATCAATGGGCCATTACAACGCGATCGCTGGGCCATTACAACGCGATCGCTGGGCCATTACCATGCGATCGCTGGGCCATTACAACGCGATGGCTGGGCCTCGATGGCCAGGCCATGAGGGACGTGTCACAATGGCTTGGTCGAGATGGCCGGGCCACGATGGCTTGGCCGAGATGACTGGAACATGATGGCTTGTCCCAGCCAGCAGAAATGGCATTGTCCGGAGATGCTTTGGCCGACATTTTTTTTGCCGTGTGGACAATGGCTGGGCTGCTCTGGATTTTGCCTTTCGACCACAAATGATTGGCATCTTTATTGCGCTGAAATCTCACATTCTCCTGCTGCTGCTTTCTATTCCCACCACTGTACAGATGATATGATGAATCTAGGTTAGTTCCATGTGGCTTTTACCATGCTCTCAGGCATGGCCGAAATGTCTTTTGCCGAAGATGCTTTGGCCGTGTTGACTTGGCCGTGAGGCTCTGGCTGAAATCGCTTTTGCCGATGGCTTGGCAGAATTGGCCTTGGCCAGAGATGCTTTGGCCAATATTTGTTTGTTGTGTGTGGACAATGGCTGGGCTGTGCACGTTTTTCGCCTTTTGACCACAAATCATTGGCATCCTTATAGACCTGAAATCTCACTTTCTCCTGCTACCGCTTCTTCCTATTCCCACCACTGTACATTTGATATGATGAATATAGGTTAGTAATACGATCTTGTTGCTTGTTGCTTGGAGACCCTCACGTATTCTTTAGAGTCGCCCATGGGGCTTATACCATGCCCCCAATGCTTGTCCGAAATGGCTTAGGCCGAAGTTGCTTTGGCCGTGTTGACTTGGCCGTGATGCTTTGGCAAAAATGGCTCTAACCGCGACAGCTTCGCAGAAATGGCCTTGCTGGAGATCCTTTTGCCGACATGGCTTTTTCCGCGTGGACAATGGCTGGGCAGCACATTCTTTTGCCTTTTTCACAAATGATTGGCATCCTTACTGTCCTGAAATATAACTTTCTCCTGCTGCTGCTTCCGATTCCCACCACTGTACATATACTGTACATATGATATGATGAATATAGGTTAGTACTTTGATCTTGATGTTCGTTGCTTGGATATTTGACTGCATTCTTTAGAGTTGCCCATGAGGCTTATAACATGTGTGCGTTGATGCTGCTTGCTTCCAAACTCAACTGTTAAGGGAATTGTCCCGTGTGGAAGTACGGCCAAATGATTGGCATTCTTGTTTTCCTGAAATCTCACTTTCTGCTGCTGCTGCTTTCTATGTCCACCACTGTACCGATGATATGATGAATCTAGGTTAGTACTATGATCTTGTTCCTTGTTTCTTGGAGACTCAGCAGCATTATTTAGAGCCGCCCATGGGGCTTATATCATGCCCACATGCTTGAGCGAAAATGGCTTTTGTCGAAGATGCTTTGGCCGTGATGCTTTGGCCTACAGGGTTTTTTTCACGATGTGCCTCCATTCTTGTTTGATCTCACAATTCTAACTATACCATTCTTCTTCTTCTTTAAAACAAAAGGTCGTTGGACAAACATTAATATTAAATCAAAGAAAAGGTCCTATACTGGCGTTCACATGGGCGTGGCGGTTAGGAATGGCGTCGTGTTGCGCTTAAATTATACACGTACAAATACCGTGACCGACAGAGGCAAATGTAAGGAGACAAACATGGTCGCGCACATGACGTGCGCAAAACAACGTCGCATCAGGTCGCATCCCGTTCCGCGGATTTTCAAAATGTTGCTTGCTTTCTCTAGCAAATGAAACGACAGCCAATGACTCTCATGCTTTCTCACGCATTTTGCGAACAGCACTGTGCCCTAGAAGCTTCAATTCTCATCATGAGAACTCCAGAGACAGAACTCGCTTTGATCGCACATGATCCAATCCAATCAAGGATCGAATCAAGGATTCAATCCTATCAAATCATTCAAGGCATTTTTCAACTCTATCTTCCTGCCTTAGATACTCCTTTCATTGACAGTTGATGAGATGTTGTCGCGTTGACGGACACATTGATGGACGGTTGTACGTATTTTTTTCTGATAGAGTCTTCATCAATATTCCTTGCTCTCGATCGTCTGGGTTCGAGAGAGCAATAGTGTTGTTTCAAGAGTGGATCAATTTGCACTGGCCTATGCGCGTTCTTCTTGAATGATTCATTTGTAGAATCAATTAGATTAATATCGAGCCAAGATCACAATAATGGCTTCGCGCAAGCTTCGGGCTTGCCTCGCTCGAGCGTGGTACACAGTAGAAACCTCAAGCACTTTGATCCTTTTTTTGCATCACAATTGACGTACTTTCTAACAGATAGATTTCATTGTGAACATTAAAGTATTTAGTTTGATTGACTTGTAGTTGTTCAGCATAGATCCACATTTCGAGCCTTCGAGCTTGCCTCATTCAAGCTCCATGAAAAAGAAACAGATGTCCAACAACCAACAACTCTTGAGCCTCGTTGGATGATGATGATCCTTTCTTGAGCTCTACTTTCAACTCCTGCTTGGTTTTTTGCAAGAATGGATTTGAGCAAGACATTTCGAGCCTTCGAGCTTGCCTTGCTTGAATTTGGCAAATTCAGTGCGCTTTGTTCATGGCTTTGAGCTTGCTTGCAAGGTAGCTTCAAAGAATTTGTGATCGCATGGGATGAATTCGTCAAATTGCCCATCTTCATGCCGACTATCTTTTGTCAGAGAAAAAAATCAATAGGCAAGCAACGATGGAGATGATATTTGAAAATTGAAAAGTCTGTCTACGTTTACAGTAGAACGAATAGTCAAAAGGGTCATCGATGGGTAGCTAATTAGGCGAATCTAGGTGCGTGGGCAAGTACATTGGCAGTTGAAAGGATATTCAAGGATGGGTAGTAGGTGCGGGCTAGATCAAAGATAACAAGAGACGTTGAAGCTCGCTCTGTGTTGAAGCTGGTTGAAGCTTGGTTGAAGCAGCAAGGTTGAAGCACGGAATCGTCTCGAAGCCTTGAGCGAGAAAATACTCCTCGCGTCGAAGACGACACACCCAAACATGCCAGTCACTAATAAAACCAAGACGTCTTAAACAAGTCCCACGGTCAAATCCGCGGTACGGGATGCGGCGTCCATGCGCTCACATCATGCGCAACCTTGTATTTTCTTTATATTTGCCTCTGGCGACCAATGGCATCCCTGAAAAAGAAGCGTGCTATCAAAACTTCATGAAGGCAAAATAATTCAACTCAATTCAAGATAGATATGGATTGCATGCAGATCATTCCCTGTCCTACCATAGCAATCAAAAGGATGTTGTGGCATCAACGAAGCTCCTCCTCCTCCTCCTCCTCCGCCGCTGTCAATGAAGAGGATGGCTGCGTTCATCTGTTCATTGATGTCCAGCGAAACCGTTCCTCCACTGACGATGATGAATATATCCCAATCGCTCTCTTGCCGCCATCGTATTTGATGCTGCACTGTCACGTACCATCCGCCATCGACGTCTTCGTTTCAATGTGTGGAATAGTGATAGTGTCTTGTCGATCGCATCATTCATCATCTTCCATGCGCGAAACCAGCGACACGCTTCCGCGCAACAGGCAGGAATTGCTGATGATTTGAGAGAAACTTGATGGATCTTTACTGAGAGTGCCCAGCACCTATCATTCTGTT
>JALLAS010000157.1:0-16294 GCA_036939415.1 Detonula confervacea | reverse complement strand
ATAGAGAGTTTGGTGGAGAGCTACTGGATTAAGGATATGGGAAGTTTCAACGTGGATGGTTTAACCAAAGCCATCCGTTATGATACGGAAATGATTGGTCGATCACAGCCAATAAAGAGTCCATTATCATTCCTACGAGAGAAGTTTGCTTTTCGAGAAGGTAACTTGGACTCTTTTGCAGGGACTGGAAAAGATTCATGTAATACATGTTTTTGCAGCTCTGACGGATTCTTCTTTGCTCGGAATGAAGATCTATCACTATACGAAGAAGTCAAGGATGGCGCAAAGAAACTTGGATTTGTTGAAGGAACGGCAAACAAGATCCGCCACACAATGCTTGTCACATTCCAAAACTTTTCACATGATGAATGGACAAGCTTTCTAGAAGGATTGAGGAATATTTTGAGTCATCTACAACATAGTGACTTCATGAACGGAGTGCAGCATTTTGGCCAGGCTTTTACGAACTCTGTCAGCAATTCAGCCGCATTACAAGCAGCTGGGTTTCCAGCCTTGGACAACCCACAAACAACTTTTTTGAATTCTATTACAAGTATTGATGTGATCGAACTGATGTCTGTGTGCGGAGAACAGCTGTCTTCGGAAGCGTATAGGTTTGTTGGAACTTCTAGTCGTCTTGCTGAACCCCTGTCAAGAGAAACACAAGATTCAATGCGGGAAGGAATCATGAGGTTATTGAAATCAAAAAGTAGCCACGATGTCATTGCAGAACTTGACGATTTCTCTGTTGATGTCCTCGAATTTTACTGTGACAGGCTCATTGTTCCTTTGTCGGAGACATCTCATGAAGGGCTATCTGTCTTTCTCATCAGGAACAATTGTTGCGATGGTTCAGACAACATATTTGCAGCAATTCCTCACACTGTTACAATCAGGAATTACATTGCTGTTCAAAAACAACTTCAGCAGATGAAACTTGAGCTGTTATATAACAGCGGAGAACAAGTGCCAAGTACTGATTTGTTCAATCAAAACCCAGGACACAACAAGCCGAAACCCTATAGGTGGACTTGGTTGGAGAAATCTGAACACGAGGAAGAGGCAATGGCCGTAACCGAGGAGAAGTATCGCTGGAAAGCCTTTGGGAATCTTTGGTTTGAAGACGCCCTTATGAAGGTAGACACAAAATTGGAAGAACTAAAAGCAGAATCCGAGGAAGACAACGACTCAATTGATTTGGAAGAGAAGAATGAGGGTACGAGTATGGATGGAGATGACAATGCCACACTTGATTTATCTCAAAATGCACAGCCATCCACATCACCACTGGAAGACGAATCAAGTGAGAAAGGAGACACCGTGAATGCAGTGATTGATAATTCAACAAATCCAGATCAATTGGAAGTTGATTAATCCATTGCTGTTGAAGAAGGGGACAAGATTGAAGATACCACCATTGAAGATACCATCACATGCATTGACAAAAAGATGAAGAGGAGAGCCAATCCTAATCTTTTGACAGTTATATTATTAATTTTAGGAGCTGTGATCTTGGCCCTAGGTGCAATTGCACTAGCTTCCATCGCGAGTAATGAAGCGGTCCCCAAAAGTGCAAACCAACATATGGGTGGAGTTTCAGAGGCAACCTGTGACAACCAAGACGTATGAGTACTAAAATAATGTCAAGTACTTCTTTCATCTACTAATACTTCAAAAACGCGCAAGCCGGTGAAGAAATCATCGATTGTTGTGTACATAGTCAGAATCAATGCCCCAGCGAGCTCATACCGTATAAAATCCATGCTGGCATCCAGTAATGGTGCATTTAAAATCTTCGAGTTACTAATGGAATAACATCATCTCGGACCATTCCTATCTCTGATCAGAGCGAGGTGCGCGTTCAATTATTCAAGCATTTCACTGAACTGGAACCTGCCATAAATCTATGCGTCATCGGGCCAAACTCGTTCACACATTACACAACACCTTCGATCGTATGAGTGATAAATGTATCTTATGGAAATAGAGGCTGGTGAACTTTTTCCTCTACGATTATGAACACTCAAATGTATTGGTTTCCTAACTGCGCCACACAACCAAAAGAAGGAAGAGTTAATAACACATTAATCCTTGTTTCCTGACAACAAGGAAACACCATCAGCTTAGTACTGTGCTTCCATGTCTTCCTTCGCCTTTCTCTCATTCCTAACTTTCTCCCTTTTCACATCATTCATGTAGCCCCTCAAATTCACAACCAAACCCCCGCTCCTCGCTGTCAACTCCTTTGTTTTATCCATGACCTGCTCGTACACAGTCGTACTTCCTGTACCCATGACCACACACCCCTCCTCTGAATCGATTTTGGCATCCAACAAAGCATTTCTGATCAAATCTACAATCCAACGCTCAGCACGATCGCGGTCCATGGCCAATTTTTCTCCCAACGTGGTCAAATCAATCTTGTGATGGATGCGGCAATAATTCTCAAATACGAAGACTCGCGCTTCTTCCATGAACAATTCAGTCTGCTTGCAGAGGAAAAAGTCCGAAGAGAGGACTGTCTCGCACCGTGCCAGTTGAGACTGAGCGGCCTCAAAGTCAAATTTGACCGAGAGCTGTTCCACAAACTCGACGATGGGATCAGAGTATTCACATTGTTGCATCACCTTGATCAAATCGCGTAGCAATCTCCTGCCCTCGGCATTGGAGTTACTTCCCGCTTTCTTGGCTGCGCGGCGCTTGCACAGCAAGACAGCGGCAGTGAGATACCTCAACAAATGAGGAGCGTGGGTGGTCACTGCCTGAAGATACTTCTCAGAAGTGAACAATTCCACCATGCTCTCCAATCCCTTTCCGGAGGCATCATTCCAGAAGACGAAGAGGCTCCAGTGCAACAACCATGTGCGCTGATGGAGCGCATCAAGAGCGCTGAGCTTTTGCGAGGTAGCAAGAGATTCAATCGCCGTTTTGACAGCAATGAGGGCAATCGAAGCCTCCTCCCAGTCCTCCACCAGGATTTCACACGAGAGTTTCCCCCACAACACCTGAAGGAGGGATGTATCGATCGATGTCAGGTAGTACATGTTGGGGTTGCCTGTCTTTTCCTCCTCGTTGTTTTTTGAGGAGGAACCATACTCATCATCCTCATCTCCCTCCCCGTCCTTGCGCTGCTTGGGGGGAGAGGCGAAGAGGGAGATGTAGTTCTCGATCAGATCCCGTCCCTGCTGGTAATCGCCGCAGTCGAAGTTGAACTTGGCGAATTTGTAGTAGGTAGCGATGGTTTCAGGAGTGATTCCGTAGGAGGTCATGGCGGTGATGGATTTCACGTTCCATTGGTTGCTGTGGACAAGATTCGCCTTCAATTAGAAGGGTTAATTCGTTCATTAGTGGTAAAACATGTAGTGAGATTGAGAAGTAATTTAATATGATGAAATAAGAGGACACATCTTATGAAATTTTCATAGATTTCCTGATGTAGTAGAAAAATAACTCACCCTATCCTCGCTCCTGCAAAGCTCATCAAACTTCATCTGCCCCTCCCTCAACTTCTCCAACTCCTCAAACACACCCGCCTTCTGATCCTCCATATCCTGAGGAATGGTGGCATTCTCCCCGTGGACCTCGCGATAAATGTCCATGGCATAATCGACCATGTGCGTCGGCTTCAAAAGCTCGAGACGGGCCTGGGCCACGTCGAGATGGCTGTACGAAACAGCTCCCGTGGAGATGAGCGAGTCGACGTATTCGAGGAGGGGGAACATCATGTGCAGATCGAGGTAGGGGGAGATCTGGGAGGTTAGGTCGTAGGTGGAGGCGTCGGCGGCCGCATTGTCGGGCGTTTCGGTTGGGGCGGTCATATTTTGCTGGTATTTCTTGCGCTGATCAAAGGAATATTCCAAACTCTGCTGGCTGCAACCTTGAGACTAGGTATTGAGCAATATCGAGGGGGGATCTTCAGCTGTGAATACGACGACGATGCTTTATTATTGCTTGCTAGATATTCGGTATTGCTAGTGGTGCTCTATCTATTCTTCACTTCTTTTTCCCATGGTCGGTCGGCGTCGTGGGCGGGGGTTGCGCGTGGCGGGAAGTCGGGTAGATTTTGTGCGGTCGGACGATGGACAGACATATCTGTGCGGTTATCTGGATACAATGGAGAATAAATATTTCCAAAATGGATACAAATCTGAGCGATTCCCGCCACGACTCGAACAACAGGCTTCGCTTTCTTCTATAATAGTGGAACAAGTACTGGGGCTATATAATACACGACCGTATCTACAAATATATTACCAAATTGTATGAAGGTTTCACAAATAATCCAATTCAAATACAAACCTCTTGTAGTAAACCTTTATCCGGTGAATCAGCAGGTGCCGCATTTTTCTTCGATTTGGCTGTTGGAAGCTTCGGCGTTTGGCATTTGGCATTCACATTGATTGACCATCGCCATCGTTGGTAATTGGTTCGTATTGGCAGCAAGAAGCTCTTAACAATTGACAGCGACAATGGGAAAAGGTGGCTGCATACCGCCAGCATCAGGGGGCGCACTCACCCCTGGCAAGGATAAAGACGGCAGTGACATTTCGGTTCTCGAAAAGGAGCGGCAGCAAAAAATTGATGCTGAGCCAAAGTTTTATTGGGCAAACGACGAGGAGCCGCATCGACGCAGGTGAGAAGAATATTTCAGAACGGTGATTAGTTGCACTGATAATACCTTTGGCGCTCGGTTCTCATCATACGAATTCGTTGCTCGTGGTTGATTGAACATAGGAAGCAAGAGATTCTTCAAAAGCACCCCGTTCTCAAAAAGTACATGGGCATCGACACCACCACAAAATTCAAGGTCCTCTTCTGGGTCTCCTTCCAACTCCTCTCCATCCACCTCCTCCAGGGTGCGCCGTGGTACACCTGGCTCTTCTGCTGCTACACCCTCTCCGGGTCCATAAACCACATGATGACATTGGCCATGCACGAACTCTCCCATAACCTCGGCGCCAAGGGCGTGACGCCCAATCGCTTCCTGGCCATATTCGCTAATTTGCCCATGGGCGTACCTGCGGCTGCGAGTTTTAAGCGCTATCATATGGAACATCACAAGTTCCAGGGAGAGGATATTGTGGACGTGGACATTCCGACAGAGATCGAGGGATGGTTTTTCCATTCGACTCCTCGTAAAATATTGTGGTGCTTTTTGCAGCCGTTGTTTTACTCGTTGAGGCCTTTGGCGGTCAATCCTAAGGAACCTACTCGATGGGAATTCGTCAATATCGCGTGCATTGTTGTATTCGATTTGGCAATTGTATGCCTGTGGGGACTCTCTGGGCTTCTATACCTTGTTCTTGGGACTCTGTTCGGCATGGGTCTTCATCCCGTGGCAGGCCATTTCATTGCGGAGCATTATGTCATGAATGAGGGACAGGAGACTTACAGTTACTATGGGCCACTCAATTGGCTTACATTCAATGTGGGATACCACAATGAACACCATGATTTTGCGAATATCAGCGGAAAGCATCTTCCTGATGTGCGGAAGATTGCCCCCGAGTATTATGATGAAATGCCTCACTATCATTCCTGGGTGAAGGTTATCTGGGATTATATCATGGATGATAATATTTCACCCTACTCACGAGTGAAGCGAGTGACTATGAAGAATAAAGAGATTGAAGACTTGAAAGCAAGAGGCGGACTTGTGAAGTAATATTCCGCTGTCAATTTCAAGCTCTCTCCATCCTCATTCTCTTCTAGTTGTGTTTACATGTGAAATAGTCCCAAATTAAATCTCCTAAATAGATGGCATCGTTAAGTATTTACTGCAATCTATCACACCATCTTTGAATTATGCATCACCACTCATCTTGACTGAAACAATTAACAACATTAGTAAGTAGAGAAGTGGGATAATATGAAGAAATGATAGTGTTCACAATTTCATCATTTGACCCCTATCTACCTTTTCGCAACTTTGCCTTTGACAAGGGGAGAATGTGGAATGCAGCTCTATTGCGGCTAATACAAGTCACGGGTTGTGCGTGGCACATGAGATGATTGTGCAGACAGGGCATTTATCGTCAAAAGAAATTGGAGAAAGTGTTGTATACGAACTGAGGCTCTCGAGGAACGAAGCTTAGACTGAAGATCTTGTGAGATCCACGGATATCAGAGTCACACAACAAGCACACAGCACGTATGTCAGCAGTGCCTCTTTTACCATGAACCAAAAACTAGATTCGGCCAAATACAATTCTGTTTGGTCTCCTGGTTCCACTGACAGAACGCCCATGGTTCCACCTGCGTTCCGTCCTGGAAGCCTGTACACTTGATGCACACAGAACAAGACTTCCAGGTAGGCTGAAGGATGTCAAATGTGCGGAGGCCCCAATCCCCAACAATCTGCCATACAAGTTAGATAGGTCAGCGTTGGAGTGCCCCAGTGCCAAGACCAGCTTTCGAGCATGTCCCTCTCATACAACAGTTCAATTTTATCTTACATTCACAAATAACCCCGGATTGTCTATGTGTCCAAAAAATAGTATGCTTTGCTCCAGGTTGTTACTGTTGGTATTCGCGACCCCACGACGGAGCACATTCCACAAATTGGCTCCTCTCAATGTTTATGCCCGTGGTAAAGATTATTGTTCTTTTCCCCCTCCCACAATTGTAGAGCTCCAGGACCAACTCATTCAATTCCTCTACCAAATAATCCCTCAAACCATTAGACCCTAGATATCACTCTTAGCAGCAGTTTCTCGGCTCCTGCTTCTGCGGCATAATGGGAAACGCCTCCCTATCCGGTGGCTGCACCGTCTTTGGAAGAGTCTTGGCAATTTCCACAAATAGAGACTTCACATTATTTGCATTCTTTGCCGAAGTTTCCATGTGCAAAATTCCATTTTCTTCCGCGTATAAATTTGCTTCCTCGAAGCTAACCTTGCGGCGCCCCTCAAGGTCGGCTTTATTGCCAGCCTGAGATAGAAAATATTGGTATTGAGTCAAGGGTCAAGGTGTGGGTAAATACAAATATCAATTTAAAAGAGACATATTATGATACAAGTTAATCCATAAATATGGAGAAAATACCAACACTCACCATGGCAATAACAACATTCTGATCCCCCCTCCGTTGCAATTCCTTCACCCAAGATTTTGCCCCCGCGAAAGAATCGGGATTGGTAATATCGTAAACAATAATGGCCGCGGCAGCTCCTCGATAATACATTGGTGCGAGGGATCGATAGCGCTCTTGTCCCGCGGTATCCCAAATTTCGAATTTAACAGTGGCATCGTCCAAAGCTACGGTCTGTGTGAGGAATGCGGCTGGTGGAATGTGTTTGAGACACAAAGAAGGTGCGGACGAGTGAGTTAGTGAAAGTTGGTTCCAAATTCAAGGATGTTCATTCATAAGGAGATGGTCATGCCATGAATATGGCTGCGCATCTGGATGTAGGCCCTGACTTGTTCCGACGCCATGATAATATTCTTGCCAAACATACCGCGCACATGCACGACACAGAATCTTCAATCTATTCTCTCACCTCCAATAGTCGGCTCCTGAAACTCAAAGAATTCATCTCTAACGAATCGAACGACCAGGCAGGATTTGCCGACGGCCGTATCGCCCAGAAGGACAAGTTTGAAGTGGCATACTCTGCTGTTGCTCATGGTGTCTATTTGCTTCTCCTGATTATTGTTGTTAGTGCTGCAGCTGTTGTTTGTTGTGTTGTGTTCGTTGCTGGATGGTGTCGAGTGTCGATGTCGATTGTCAATGTAGTCGGAATTTTTGTGCGAATCGCATTTGAATATTCTCCGCGGTCCCATTACATTGTTACCGCAGGTTACCAACATTTTTCTGACACGCGTTTTGCTCGTAAAATCGCTTAATATATATTGGCGATGATCACTGGCGATTTCAATTATTAATTGGCGAACACACTTCCTCGAGTTGTCGATGGCGGGAACTCAATATCTTGTAGGTCTGTCCCCCGCCCGATCGCCAGCGTTCTCCTCCACCAAACTGGAAACCTCGATATCGAACACAATACCAAAAAACAAAGAACAAAAAGAGACCTCCACCATGACGGAAAAGCATGCTGGTAACCGGAAAAGGGGCCGCCCATCAGCGGCCGCTGGAGCCTCTGGCGGCGGCGGCGGCGACGACAAGCTCTCACGGCGGCAGAAGCGGGTCATGGAGGCCAAAACGCCCTACTTTACGCCCAAACCCTCCTCGTCCACCCGTCACATCGGTACTCCCCTCGAGCGACTTATGCCCCAGCAACGCATCGATTTGATCGCCGACCTTTCCGAATCGATATTGGAGGATCCGACGAGCGCGCTGACTTCGACTCGTACCACAGTTTCTGGCGGTGGAAAACCTTCGAAAGGAGGGAAGAATGAGAAAGAACAAGAAGATGCGGAAGAGGGCAAGAAAGACCCGCTATATCATAAGACGCAATCCAAAATGAACAAATTGCTCGATTTGGCATTACTCGCTGGCAACGGATACGATGCGCATGCTGCTCGTTTGGCATTGTTGTCTCTCTTGGCCATTTTTCAAGATATTCTGCCAGCCTATCGCATCCGTCTCCCCACCGAGGCTGAAATGTCCGTGAGAGTTAACAAGGACACAAAAGCCACCTGGGATTATGAGCGCAAGCTGCTTCAGTCTTACCAGAGATATTTGCAGATATTGGAGAAAACGTGGGAGGAAGGCAAGTTTGGACGAAGATGGGATGGTGGAAAGAAGGGCAACAATAATGGTGGACCGCCCACAACTCTTGCTGCGACTGCTGTTCTCTCACTCTCATCACTGCTGCAGACATGCTACAACTTTAATTTTCGCTCCAATCTTCTCTCAATCGTGGTTCGACAAGCGAATCACCGGTCCTCGGAGGAGGTACGCTCCTCATGCTGCAGCGCATTGTCGACAATGTTCATGAAGGATATACAGGGTGGTGCCTCCTTGGAAGCCGTCCGATTGATGGCCAAAATGATCAAACAGCAATCTACCGGAGGATCCAAGCCCGTGCATCCTGACCTGCTGAACACGTGGCTTGCGCTGCCTCTGCGTGTGCACGAAGATGAAGCCATGGCAGCTAAGTTGGCATCTGCAGCGAAAGCGAAGAGGGCGAAAAAGTCACAGACGGACAGTGAAAACTTGGAGATTCAAAATGAACTGAAAGAGGGAGATGCTACGGTGGACAAGATGGAATTGGCAAAGAATCAGGCTGATTCTTTGCATGCTGTCTCCTTGGCCTATTTTCGTATCTTGAAGCTGGTGGCCGGGCAGAATCAGGAGGAGGGTAAAGTGGATAAGAGCAGTGTGGCTGTGGAAGAATTGCTACCCTGTGCGCTACGCGGCCTTGCCAGATTCTCGCATCTAATACACTTGGATGCCGTTGTGGACCTGCTTGCAGTGCTCAAGGACCTATTGAGCAATGCATCCTCGAGCATGCCTCCTGATGCGGCGATCCACTGCATTTTGTGTGCTCTCAAGACGCTACGCGGACCTGGCAGGGAGACGTTGCCTGTTGACCCAAAGGAGTATTTGATCCCGCTGTATAATGTTCTGCCTCAGTTGGGCATTGCCAAAATTGAATCTGAGAAGAGTGGCGAGTCAGTATTGGGTGGAAGCAGTGGCGATGGAATGGACAGAACAATAGAGGCTGGAATCCAGTGCCTGGATCATGCATTTTTGCAACGCCGTGAACTATCCACGGCGCGACTCGCTGCATTCGTAAAACGCATTACCTCAACCTCTCTCCATTGTTCTCCTCACTCGGCTGCTCCAATGATTGCCTGTGCTCGCCAAGTCGCCTCACGATACTCAGCGTCAACATCCTCCAAGGTGGGCCGCATGCTTGAGAACGAAGAAGAAATTGTGGCTGAGGGAATGTTTGCACCTGATGCGGAAGATCCGGAGCACAGCAATGCTCATGCAACATCGCTTTGGGAGCTGGCGTTGATGAAATACAGCATTCATCCTAAGGTAGCTGACCATGCATTGTCAATGGCGGAGGGCAAGTTGTTGAAGTTCCCAGCAGAGGCGCCAGGAAAGATATGGACAACTATGGGCCGCAATGTGCGAGATGGGTACATTTCTCAGCGGGTGGTTTGGAAGAAGCATCCTTTGGACAATAGGGTTCTATTGGAAACTGGTGTGGCATTGGGTGATAGTAGGAATAAGAAGAGGAAGCTACGCAGGGCTCAGAATCAGATTCGGTTTATCACTCCTAGGAGGACTGGGAAATGGCATTTGCTACCTGCAACATCGAACTCAATGCTCTGAGTGAAAGATTTTTGACTGCTGCATGATGATATGTTGGTAGAAGTATGAAGGTAGCGCAGACTGTTCTAATTGTTAACTGCTCATCAAGGAAATTTTTTAGTGATGAACTCTCTTCATGGGTTTTCAGCTGAAACGAAAAACGATGAATTTCCCTCTAAAAAGTTAGCACCAAACTTTTGTCCTACCACTGAGAAGAGCTCAAAATATGATCTTTCCATTTAAGGTTGATAGATATGGGCGCAGAATTTTATGTTATGTCGCTGACTAGATGGTATTGTAGTAGAGCTTTCATGGTTTCACGCGTATCCTCCTGTGATGATTGGTAGTAGAGCAATATAGGTGTGGCAATGATGTTATAAGTGCATGGCGTCCTGCGTAGTGCGTTCACATGCATCGGCTTCTGAGGTGTGCATGTGACTTGTTTCAACTTCATATGGATTTTACTTCAAGACTCATTGGCGAGTCATTGATATGCCGTACGATAGATTGTTGTTCATTTGAATCAAGCACACAAACACTATTTGTCTTGTGAAAAGAGCTAATAAAGTCAATGAACAGGAGCTTAGAGCGGGCATCCAAGGAAATGTATGAACTCAAGTTATATCACCCTTTCCTTTCCCAGATATTATCGAAGAATTACCATTTTCGCTTCCAGACAAGGCAAAATCCTGTCGTATTTTCTTCAATATAGTTTTCGCAATCGCATCTATTTCCTTGTCAAGAAGCTTGACGTATTTCTCATTGTCTTGCTTCGCAACATGACATCCTTTGTCCATCGCCGGAGTTGTAGATATTTCTCTATCTGGTTCTGTGCCATCACCGCCAATGTGGACCAAGCTTATAGGAGCTGGTTTTTTACTTGCATTTTCGGTGCCACTAGAACCATTGTGCCCCTTTTTGGCAGCACTCGCGCGGTCTCTCGCTACCCTTTTGAGCTCATCTCCAACCTCAGGATATTCGGCAAGAAGAATGTTAAGGTTCCGTCTACTGAGAGCTTGTAGCTCGCAAGTGGTCAAGGCCTTAACACCCGCTCTTCGTATACCTCCCATGATGCACCCAATCTCACCAAAGTAAGAGCCTTGCTCGATGATAACAATCAATTTTGACCCATAATATACACCAGCCTTGCCTTTGACCAAGAAGAACATTTCATCTGCCTGGGTCCCTTCTTTGCATATGAAGTCTCCGTCTGATTATCATGAAATGAATTCAGGAATATGTGAGTGAGTAATGAGCATAATTTGTGCCTTGGTCAGAACAACCCGGCACTAAGTTTACCCTGAAAAACCATCGGCTGAAACATGCTGATGATATCGGCAACAAATTGAGGAACCTTATTCTGAAAGATAGTTGGAGAAGGAAGGTATTACATTGTAGTTAGAAATGGGGATGAATCCTGATGTATCGTACGCAGGAGTGCCAGGAGGATACACTGTTGCATTATTCACCTGCAGGAAAGGGATTTTGCTTATCAAGTGTCTATCCATGTATAGAAGAACGTCGGCTCTAAGCCCGGATCCAAGCTCATCAAGCAACTGTTGGAGGAGTTAGTTTGTGAGCTAAGAGTGAAAAACAATTGGCCAATGACCTAGCTCAAAGGGATCAATGTCCATGTACCACTCACTTCGTCGACATCATAATTGCTGCTTATAAGAAAAGCATGCTGCGAACGGGCAAGTTTGAACTCATAGTAGTCTCGAACTTGTTTTGACAGCTCTCGAGGTAATTTTGCTGTCCTTATGAACTCATTGACACATAACATCTTATCGCGGACGGCCTTGTTTTGTGCATCAAAGGAAGACATGATAGATGACATGGACGAGACAATATACGCATACCAACTGACGCCTACAAGCATCATCATCATGGCATAAATCTGTTCCGAAGGAGTCCGAGCGCTGATGTCACCATAACCTACGGTCGTCAGCGTGCTAAAAGCCCAATACATGCTGCCGGGATATCACAGTAATGCAGTTTTAGCAACATAAAACAACATGAAAAAAGAAGGAGTCGGCCGGTTTTGCCAAGATACACACCTTGCCGTATACTGAGTAGTTTTAGGACTCCCTTCATAGTTATACCTGAACACCCACCCACCGTTTAGATCACTGTCATCACCTGTCAAACCTATAAGAAACCTGGTCGGCATATCAGAGTAATGCAGTTTTAACAACGTAGAGCCACATGAAGAAGAAGGAGACGACCGGTTGCCAAGTTACACAAGCACGCACCAGAAACAACCGACTAAATGGGTGACAAGCATGATCAGCATGACGATTTTGATCATTCTGGAAATGCCATGGTGGACATTGTATTCAATTTCCATCCGCATAATGAATTCATGAAGCTTGTATACACGGAGGAGCTTTAGCAGTCTTGCGGCCCTAACAAACCTGATCATTTTGGGAAGGCGGCCTAGCTTGCCTAGTTTATTAGCAATTGCCATAGGACTCTGAGTCAAGATATAACCGAATGGGACCGTGGCAATGATGTCGATGAAGAAGAATCCTTTCAGATATCTCAACGCTATCAACTTGGGATGTGTAATGACTATTGATGTTTCTGGGTCAATATAACTTGGAGGCCATTTTTGAAGAGAGTAGTTTGTCAGGATTTTACTGTGGGCATTGGAGTAGCAACCATGCTAAATCAGAGCAAAGGTAGACTTACGCAGTAAAGAAGTTGAAAACTATGTCCAGTGCGAAGATTGCATCAATCGTAGACTCAAGGATGAAGATACCCATCCCTTCAATTTCTTCCTCCCAGTAAAAGCATACTCTGAACGGTATATAGAATGCCATGAGGCTGAGTAACCACGCCATTCCAAAATCCCATCCCAACCTGAACTTGGAATGGGGTAGAAATATGTACCACGGAGGGGGGTTATGGCTGTCAAGCTCTCGTTTCTGCTCCCATGCTGCTTGGATACTTTCGTCTGGTGGAGTATCATCCCCAGGGCCCATCAGCCAATCCACCGGAGAGAGAATGCTCTCTGAAACGGCAGTAGGTGGTTCCTTTTGATCTTTCAGAATGCGCATGATCGACTCCCGGGTCCGTTTGATGCTACTCCTCCTCCTAGTAGAAGACCGAAGCACTGGAACTTTCGGTGCCGAAGGCGGTCGATGAGCTGCTTCGACATCCTCATCGCCCTCTTTGAAAATTGGCTGCACCTGCCTGCTAATAGAACCGGATCTGCCTACAGGCGCAATTCTTGCTGAGCCAGACGCTCTCCGGTTTCGATCTGAAGTCACTGAATTGCTTATCATGGCGCCTAGCCATCTATTGAGTACAATATTGTCGCAGTCTTTCTACTCGCAAGATCAGAAAACCAATACCAAGATCCCACCCACTTATCTTACTGCAGAAATTCTCGGGCCACAGATAGACAAAACGAAAGATGAGACTTGCAACTTGCAGCACTCTTCAACTTGAGCTCTCTTTCTCTTACTACTGCAAAAGAACACTCGCCATGGCCTCGCCGCAGATGAAGGCAAGGCTTGCTACACTCTCAATTTGTGATGGCGCTAGAGAGAGCCGCTTTCACTGTGGATTCTGCTTCTTGAGCTAATGGTGCCAGTTGAAATTGTGAAGAAGTTGACTTCTGGAACTTGGTACGCGCCCTCTCACTATGGCCTCAAGTACCCTGATCGCTACTGGAACTGATAATCCGGCCTTAACGTTCACCTTTGAGGCGACTTGACGACGCACTGATGTCCTTAGAGCCTGTCCATGCAAAATTTCGCAGGACCGTAAATCATAAATCGTACAAGGCCTGCTCTAATTCTACCTGCTGAGCCAAGTTTTTGAGTTTTAAAATTTACTGCCATCTCTCTTTGCTGCCAAAAAAGGGAAGTATGATGATGAGGCTGCTTCTGTCAGTCCTGTTACCATGAATATGGTGGCTTAACCCATCGCTGATGCTGATGCTAAATGAAACTCCAACAGCGCATCTAGCAGTTTCTTCGAGGGCCCCGCGAACAAGAGAATAATCCTCCAGAGGAAGAAGCACCCGTCAATGATGTCTCATGGGTACAACAAAAGTATCTTGATCTGGTCCGCAAGCGACGGCAACAACCAGCAGCAGCAGAAGTGGCAGCCATAACACGTGCACCCCATGAGAGGGTACCTCTACAAAGATGAAGGAAATGGTAGCTGGTGTGGGTGCTCCCGTTGCGACTACAGAGGTGGTTATGCCTACATTTCCATAGCCTGGAAGTTAAAGGAGAAGAATATCATGCTATTATGATGACAGAATTGGGCAACAATGATATAATGATAGTGTATGGCCTCTTTTAAGCCCAACAGGTTTTTTGGTTTGAGGAGAGGAAGCTCGAAGTTGGCCAATGGATCTTAACAGCCTTTGCCTTCACCACCGTACCATGGGTACCTTCACCAGACCACCTCCACAGGAAAATTTTTGACATTAGCATGCTTTCATCCAATTCATCACATTCTGCTCATTTGCTAAGTTATCATAAACCCCCTATCACTGGTTAGCTGTGGCAGAAAATTAGGCAACCAAAAGCTCCTCATCTGCCGTAAACTCAATTTCCTTCTCTGGGCCACCACGAGCTTGGTAGCTCGCGTAATACCAACTCAAATCATCCTTAAGATTGTGCTTTGGTCCCTCCCATCCCAGCTTCGCCGTTGCCATATCTGGTGCAACGTAAAAATCCGTCAAACGGAATGGAAATTTGGCCTTGCCCAACGACGCATCATAATGTTGAATGTTCATATCTGAGACACCTGCCGCTTCAGCGCAAAAAGATGCCACCTCGTCGTAGGTCACGAGATCGCTCGTTCCACAGTTAAAGAAGGTTTGTTCCACAGCTGCAGCCTCATCATTCAACACACTTGCCAACAATGAAGCAACATCTTCCGAATTTGTCAAAGACACTTTCTGAGATCCGTCTCCAGGGATAGGCAAAGGTGCCTTGCGAACAATTCTGTCAAAGTACCAATCGATGTAGTCATCTTTGTTGCGCTTTGGTCCGTAGATGTATTGGGGGCGGAAGGATACGAAAGGAAGTCCATTTTCCAGAGCATATTTTTCATACTGAACTTGACCGGCCGATTCTTTGACGGGTGTCGTTTCTGGCATAGGGAACTTTTGTTTCCAATAAATTGAAAATTTAGGCAAGTGATTAGTTTTGAACGATAAACGAGCACCCATATGGTAGCATAATATGCACAACTCAGCAAGTCAGAAATCAGTGCAACAAAAGACTGCATACTTTCACTTACAACATCATCCGGCTGATACACACCAGCAGAAGAAACATAAGTCAACAACTTGGAATCCCATGACTTGGCACAATCCACCACCGCTTTTCCGGCACCCACCGCACCCTTTGACGCATTGTCCCATACATAGTCGTAAGATTCCCCAAGCAATTTCTGCATAGCTTCCGCAGTCATTGACTCATCTGTCAAATCTGCCTTGACGATCTTCACATCAGCAATATCAGACCCATACGAAACAAAGGGCTCCTTAGCATCATTGCATGCCGAATCCTGCAGAATCGTAATGGAGGTAATCTTGGAGTTGGACGAAAGATTCTTGGCCAATTGAAAGCCCAACTCGCCATGCCCGCCGCCCTTATTTTGCACGATGAGAGCCGCGCTCATGGACAGAGCAGTACGGGGCCTTGATGTGGAGGCGCCGGGGGTAGTGGCACCTCCACGGAAGGAGAAGGCGACAGCGGGTGCTCCCGTGGCGAGGAGGATGGCTATTGCTTTCGCGGAAATCATGGTTGAAAAATAATACAGAACATGTCGTGTTGCTTGCAAAGCTTGCTTGATTGCGTTGCAACCTGTTGCACGCAACCCAAACGATGCATTCTTTGATTGAGGAAAAGTGAAGGATACCGGTGCCGCGGCCGACACTAAAGTCCTCAACTATAAAGCGCCAAGTGTTGTTTTAAAAAATGAGGCGTGATAGTTTAGAGTTTAGTAGGAGTAGATAATTAGGCGGTACCTAGGTAGGTACTCCTAGCTAGAGGTAGATATCAGACATGGCTACTAGCCAAGTCTCAAGGGTATGAT
>JALLAS010000156.1:0-17650 GCA_036939415.1 Detonula confervacea | reverse complement strand
AGGATTCGATTGGAAAAAATCAAAGCCAACTAGAAACAGAGCAGCACCAGTATCAAAGCCAACTAGAAACAGGACAGCTTTTAAATCATTTGATCAAAGAATGAATGATTTGAAGGCATACAAAACAAAGCATGGCACTCTATATGTTGAACAGAAAGAAGACTCAAGTCTTTTCAATTTTTGTAATAACATCAGATGTGCATACAAGAGTGGTGGTGAAGGTGGCAGGATGAAACTGGATGAAGACCGCATTACAAGGTTGGATGCCTTAGGATTCGATTGGAAAAAATCAAAGCCAACTAGAAACAGAGCAGCACCAGTATCATTTGATCAAACATAAAAGAATTGAAGGCAAACAAAGAGAAGTATGGCACACATGATGTTAAGCAGAAAGAAGGCTCAAGTATGTACCTGTTTTGTTCTAACATCTAACATGAGGGGTCCACATGAGCATGGTGTTAAATACGGCACAATAAAACTGGATGAAGACCACATTGCGAGGCTGGATGCCTTAGGAATCAATTGGGAGTCAAAGCGGGCACAGAATGCGCCACATCAATCGTCAGTATGACTTGGTCAAAGTTCTTAAATAGCATTATAATTCAATTGAGCTGGGGAACAAAATATGCCGTGCCCTTTCCCCCAATATTTACATCATTTCCAAATTATAATCTCTACATAAAACAATTCAGTATCCAGTGCCTGCATAGGAGAGAGGTCGACTGAGGCTCTCTCATCATATTTTTGACCAGCACCATATCGTACACTGGAACATGCTCACAGAAAAAAATCTGATCAACGCAAATTTCCCAACCATATCCCATCCCGCTTCTTCTTCCAACTTCTCCTCCGTTGTCTTCCCCCATAATAATACCCCGGATCATCGTTTTTGTTCTTTTCCCCATTGCCAGACGGACGACATCCCCTCTCCAATCCCTCCGACCAACTGTTCAAATTCCTCGAATTCGGGTGCAATCCGGCTTCCGTCATGCGTTGTAATTCTTCCACCGCACAAGTCCAATCTCCGTCCATGGCGGCTCCTTGCACCAGCAGAGAATAAGAACCACGGTCCTTCGATTTCATTTGATGAATGTTAAGTTGCATTTCTTCGTAACCATCGCTGAAGTCATCATCATCATCCTCATCGTCGTCCAAGTCATCATCCCTCCAATCCACCAACGGCTCGAATCCGGGATTGTCCAACGTGTATTCCCTCTTCGTCCACTTGGTCTTCTTGTGAATTCGCTTCGGAGTCGGAGGAGGCGCGCGTTCCTTCAAATTGCCGTTGATCAGCGCCGCGGCCTCCGATCCCAGGCCGATGCGCACGTAGGCCGACGCGAGCGGGTTGACGTGGCGGGAGACCAACGGTATATCGTGCTGTTCCTCCATGGATAAAATGATGTCGCGCGCCATGTCCAGCGGCTTTCGTCGTTCCTCGACGGTCATTTCTCGCAACACGCGCCGGGAGGGAGGCGGCGGAGATGCATCGGTCGCGTTGCCGCTATCGGCCATTGCATCGGCGGCATCACCGGACTTTGACGGATCGATGACATCCCCATCATTATTTGCCGCATCGTTTCCGGGATCGCCCACGGGAAGGGGACTGGCGGTGCGCTTGACCTTGGATCCCTTGACGCATGCGCTGATGACGGAGAGAATCATGTTGTCGGTGACCGGACTCCTTCGTTTCGGCGCGTTCGAACTCGTCGGACCCGGGCCGGCGGCGCCGCTCGCGGTCCCTTCGTTCGCGGAAATCGCGTTCGAAAGCGACGACGACGATCGCGACGACGATTCCTCCGTCCCGCGGAATATCGACAACGCCTCCTCCCACATGCCCAATTTGCTCGCCGCCACCAACGCCGCCTCGTGATGCGCCGTGCTTCTCTCGACCTTGCGCTTTCTCTCGCCGCCGTCGCCGTTGCTGCCGTTGCTGCTCTCCTCCAACTCCCCCATCCTGCCGTAAACTCTCAGGCAATGGCGCCACATGCTGGGCTTGTTCTTTTTACGACTGTTCCGCCTCAAGATTCCGGCGTATCCCGCATTGGTCATGATGGGCGACGAGGTGCGAAACGACGGATTGACGTTGGATATGCTCTTCCGTTCGATGGCGTTCGGTCTCCATCTCGGCGGCGATGCCGATGCTGCTGCTTCCGCCGCCGACGTCGTTGACGTCGATGCTGATACTGCTGCTGCTGCTGCTGCGGAAATCGGCGGCAGGGACGATGGCGGAGGCGGGGGTATGCCGCCGCTCGAATTTTTCCTTTCGGGCGACAGCGACGACATGTAAGCGGAGGAGGGCGAATCGGTCGTTCCCTTCTTCTTCGCGCCGCTCGCGCCGCCCTTCTCCCGCGGCGATCCGGCATCGTTGAGGATTTGCGATTCGTACATTTCGTCGTCCCAGACGAGCATGCGGCGCGCCATTTCGAAGATCAGGGAGGGTCCTCCCGATATCGTTCGTTGCGGTTCGCCGTCTTCGGCTGCGCTTTCGTCGCCGCCTTCGTCGTCAGCTGCATTGTTGTCGGTGCTATTCTCGATGCCGTCCTTCTTGGCACTCTCTCCGGACCCGTATTTATTGGACCTGTCGTCCTCATCATCATCGGACGCGGATTTCGTTTTCCGCTTTTTCTTCGCCCGCAATAATGTCGTGACGCGTCTTCTCCGTCCGGCCACGGCAGGAGTTATAACGGGGAAGCTCAATGGCGAAGACGACGGCGGGGCGAAAGCGGATGCAAATATTATTGGCGAATGCGCCGCCGCCGCCGCCGCTACAACTACAATTGCTGCCAGTTGGAACAACCCGATCATGATGAATTGGCGCGCGCTGCGGCTGACACCGGCGTTGCGTCGAGGCACAGTGGTGGTGGTGGCTCAATACTTATTCGTTAGTTTTCGCCTCCGGCCTCTGATCTTCTGTGCCTCTCGCTCTAGCAGCGTGCTGCGATTTGGCGTTTGGCGGAGGTTTGGTGCTGGAGTAATAATGATATTATTTGCTTTTGGATCTTGGATCTTCGGCGGGGGGTTCGGCGTCTCTGCTCGGTCTGACTCGTGTGTTGCGTATCATGATGTTGTGCTTGTGCTTGTGCTCCTAGTGTCGGCTCGCGTCTTGTGTGGTCCGTCGATAAAGTGACATATATGATACTGTCAACTACTTCCTTGCGTCTATTTTGGTATTATTAGACTATTTATCACTGAGACGAATATTAGATAACAATAGCGACACTACATAAATTTCCCAGTTGTTTTGCCCATCATTATTTTTGGCATCACGGATCACGTCATCGTCGTCACGCCTCCGTGAAGGGGCACAATCACCTTTCATCGTTCTTCCACCGCCACCTGCCTCCTTGATCATTCTCATTGCTAACACAACATACCTACACAGTCCGAAGTCATCATCATCAAGTAATCAAATCATCGGACGCCATTACGATGACACGCGAGGAAACGAGCAGCAAGCGACCGAGGAGACAAAACCCATCATCAATCACGGTATCAACCATGAAAGTTTCTCTACTACTCTTATGCACCAAGTTCGGCCATTCGTTTACAATCGCTCCAAGCGGGGTTAGCATCACCACCACCGCGAGTGCGAAAATATCCAGAACGACTCCTCCATCGGCGACGAGAACGATATTATTATTCAACGCCAAAGATGGAGACGAAAAAGAAAAAATCGAATGGGACGGCGTCGTGGTGGAAGGCGCCCACGATGCCGAATTCGAATCCTTCGACGACGAAGCCGACGACGCCTTCGTTCCGTCCGCCGATTTCATGGCCGTGGCCAATTCCGTCCCCTCGACGGCGATGGCGGCGGCGTTCGATCCGATGAAGAATTGCGGCCAAATTCACACGAACGAAAGGAGGATGACGGAAGACGATATTTTGGATATGGGAGGCGATCCTTCCTTTTGGGACGGTCCGGAGGATGATGCTGCCGCCGCCGGGGGGGACGAGGGGTTTCGGGAGACGGATGATGCGGCCTTTTTTGGAGGATGGGATGGTCAGGTGATTGAAGATGCGCATTTGGATTGAGTCTTCCGATATCATATTATTATGATGAAAAGGTATTCTTGGGGCCATGCGTATCGTACTTGGTTCAATCTATTATGTCTGAAGGGTTAAAAGCAGGTAGCGTTTGGTGTATTTAGGACCTCTAGTGTAGGCGGAAAGGGCTGGAATAGCGGCCAAAATTTAAATATCTGAGATAAACTTTGCCAGCGCCGAGAATAAAACACATGATGTGAATGTCAAAGATTTCGCATCCATCTGTGGTTGCATCTCTACCCCTTGCATTGAGATCTTTTGTGTGAAGAGAAATCTAAATGCCTGATAGCCGAGCTTCTTTTATTGCAATTCGGAAAGAACAAATGTACATTGGGTCTTGGATCCCATCCTTTGCCCTTCTTGTAGTTGTCGGAGGTATTGTCGGCGCAGCTGCCTTTATGATTATGAGAAGAAGGCACGTCCGACAGGACAATGAACCAGATGGAGACGGTAATGATAACAACATGGAGTTTGACTTGGAACTTATGGAAAATGGCCGACTGGATGGACATGATGATGATGATTCCGAATGCACCTATGAAGACCTTGTGGAGGAGTCACACGATTAATACGGATAGGAGATAAGCTGAAAAGAATGACTGATGCTTTCACCATTGACATGATCATTTCATTCACTTTCATGCATGCTTCTGAATTATGATAATACTTGATGGTTAGTTGATGATCTGATCGAGATCATTCTATTCTCCATGCATTCTCTTTGTCTATCTTATTTACGGGTATTTTACGGGGCCTCGTTTTACCCGTTGAGGGTCGACAGCTAGCTAGCTAGCTAGCTGAAAGAGGCGGCGCGACAGTAAAAAAGGTGTCACAAAGGGGGCAAAATCCGTGCAAAGCCTGCGAACTGAGTCCCGCAAAACACAATGCTGTCCCGGGAAACTAACAACAACACCATCCACGATCACGCGAACATTGCTGCGCGCCAACTGCCACTGCCACATTATTTCTTTCTTTGCCTTTGCCATCTATCATTGCCGCGAAATCTGCCGCGATGGCACGATAGCAACAGCAACATTCTCCGAGCTTCTCCGCCAGACTCAAAGGGAATGAACCCACACTCACATAATCTTCAGTAGGAGAGAAGCTGAGAGAAGATATGATGTGCGATCCGCCGCCGATATCCTCGGCGCCGAGGACAGAAGAGGGAAGTTCCATTTTCAGGCGAACGTGCTCTCTGACCGTTGAGTCCACCGCCCATTCACTTGCAGCATCGCCTTCACGCGCCACATTTCCATTCAAGCCAGCTTCGACGCTGATAGCGCTTCAAAAATCACGATTTATGAGCATGGATAATGATCCCATCCAGCATAATGCCAGGATTGAAAACAGTGTCAGTCATGATGCATGCCATCTGCCAGCTACCTTTCGACCCAGACCCGTAGTGCCAGCATTGCAGCTGCAAACACCCCGGCGATGCGCTTCATTCCCTGCTGACTTGCACAGTGAAAGTCAAATGTTATGCCCTCCACCCGAGCCTCCAGAATGGTTGGTCTCCAGAGAGAGGTCCATTCGACCCTTTCCTATTTCCCCCCATTTGGCAAAAGATAAAGGGTGTTGGTGGCTTCGCGACATGGCCAAAATCCTGAAAAGAAAATCAAGCAGCACTTTGGTGCAAGTAGGTGAAGATGAAATTGAATTGGTAGAATCCGAAGAGGATATCATTGACGGCATCGAAATTATAGAGGAAGTTCAGGATGATTCGAGCAATGCATCAAATGTAGGAGACAGCAAAATACCTGTATCAGAAGCAGCACAGTCCAAAGATGAAAAAGAAAACACTGAAGNTATCAGAAGCAGCACAGTCCAAAGATGAAAAAGAAAACACTGAAGCAGTAGACGCATCTACAACAGTGCCTTCGCTTTCCTCGTCAGACGATGCAACAGTTCTGCAAGGAAATTTGAAAGATTTGAGAGTAGAAATGGAACAAGCAAACTATTTGAACCCAGAGAAGAGGTTGCAGGTGGAGAAATTTCTCCACGAGATCGAGGGGGCAATACAAATGGATGAGAAAACAGCTGAGGCGACAGATGTGGAAATATCAGTTGATGCTGCCGAAGTGGAGAAAATCGAAGGCCAATCAAATGATTCCACTCCAAGTGCAATAGATCACATTAGACGCACAGCTGTGGGCATCACTGGGGGGGCACTAACGGCAGCCGGGGTAGTGCTGATTCCGTGTCCCGTTATTCCCGGTTGCGTCGTCGTCTACGCGGGATTGATGATCCTCGCTACTGAATTCGATGGGGCAAAGAATGCCTTGCATTCAGTCAAGGAGCCGCTAGAGAAGTGGCTTGCTGATGAAGAGGTGGAAGATGCAAATGCTTCTGAAGATGAGAAAGATAATGCTCTATTGTGGGAAGAATTGATTGGATGTGCTCCTGCTGGCTCTAGGAGAGCAAGTGACATAGATGATGAGTTCACGACAATGATGAATAGAAAGACAGACGATGTCAGTGGCAAAAATGGCCAGAAGAGCACAAACAATGCAGGAAAGGCCAAGAACAATCCACTGAAGCCATTTTTGAGGAAACTCTTGCAGCTTGACCCTCCAGTTAATGAGACTGCAAAAAATAAAGAAGAGACACGGAATGCAAGTGTAAAAAACGAAAATCCAGAAGATGATAACACCTCTTCAAAAAATGGCCAATCAGAGACCTCCGCGGACCCTCCCTCTCCATGCCATGGTGAACTATCTGGATGCCAATTTATGTCATTTGATTTTGAGGATGATGACAATCAAAGTACATGTGATGATGCAAAGGAAAAGGCACATCTGAGGCAAAATAGTATCAGATTACGCAGACTTTGCAGCGATGAAAGCATCACTTTAAATACACTCAACAATGACCTTGATGAAACACTCGGTTTGTTTTCCCGACAAAACACCGCGAATGAAGATAGGCTCTTCAGCGATGAAAGCATCACCTTGAACACAATGTATGACCCAGATGACAGCATTCGCTCTCGTGAAGACACGATTCGTCTGCTTTCAAGGCAGAACACACCAGCTGACATCTCCTATGCCAATGATAACGGCTGTATGTGGGTGATTTCCAATGGCATCATTGACTTGTTAGAAGATGGGTGCAGTCCCGATAATCTTGCGATCGATAAGAAGAAATCAGATGAGAAATGAATGTTGATGTGGTCTTTCGTATTCCGCACTGAATTCATGAGGGATGTGGATTCACTGCTCTCCGCGAAAAAAGAAAACAATACCTGCGTAGGGAAATAGCCACACAAGACTGGACCTATTCTACTGTCCACTGCTTCATTCATGGATATCAGCCGCCTCCCGTTGCGCCAAGGTTTGAAGATGGAAGGTAACTTTATGTTGGGCTGATGTGGACATTTCTCTCTGGTCTCCCTCAGTATTCTGGGAAATTTCAAAGCAAGTGTTGTGCAAGGCGATATCAAATGAAAGATGGATCGACGAAATTTCGGGCTCTTAGGAGCAAGCTGCACCAAGGAATGTTATTTTCCCACATTCCCACAGCACAGTATTCCCCTTCAAGCTATGCTTGTGGTTGTGGTCATGCAGTGGCATCCCTTCTTAAAAGAGGGTTGCAATGCTGATAGCATGGGAGGTTTCATGAATGTATGTTTAGGAGTATCACAATTGGGGATTTTATTTCGGAGAACTCGCCTGATACGGACATTACCAGTGTGATCAATTCCCAGGGATCTCGGCAATAAGCTTGGACATTAAAATACAACCTGACTTAGCAACTTTAGTTTGTCCTCAAAACAGGTATAAAGTATGCAGCTGTTCTCATACAAGTCATACTGTGCCAGGTCGAGTTGGTATCCAACCAGCCTCCAATACGAAATCAATCACCCCGTCTCGTTGTGTCACATCAATCTTAAATATTGACTTTTTCTGCACACCCGCAGCAGGGTTCCAAATGCCTTGCGCCAATGATTCAGATATCAGCGCTTTCTTGACATCAAGATATTCTCGTGGGAGCAGACGTAGACGTTTGCACAGGCCCACTTCCTTTTTGGAGAGAAGTTCGTAGCCCGGTTTGTCCTTAATGACGAATTTAGACGAGGGATTGCCCGTGTTGCCGCCATCAGCTTGATCAGACTCCTTAATTGCCTCCTTCTCCGGGCTTATCTCTTTGGATCTTTTGAAATGCCTCCAAACTTGCAGCGATTGATTCGCTGCGGCACCAATTGCCCCATCCAACTTGCCAGCAGCAACAGCGGCAGAAGAAGGAACAAGTGGAGGAGGTGGTATGCCCAACCCCGTCGCATTCTCCTTAGCAGCCCTCACCGCCTCCTCGGCAGCCTTCCTCTTCTCCTCCTCCTTCTTCAACCACGCATTCCTGTGTAATTCTCTTCTAGCTTTGTCAATTTCGTATCGTTCCGCATCCGCGAGGGACGTGATGCCAAGTCTTCTATACATTTGTAACTTGGCAATTTCTTTTCGTAGACGTTTGGCCTCAAGAATCTTATTGACGAATGCGGCATGCTCCTCATGTGAGTCATGAAAGCGCGCAAAAAGACGTAATCTTTGAACCAAATGACGCTCGTCTGGAGGCATCTTCCACATCTTCTCCTGGTTCTCCCTATAGTTCAAAAGATTTTGATCAATAATAAATTGCTTCCGCTTTTCTCTCTCGTCTAATTTGCGATTGAAGATACGCACAACCTCTAACTTGAGATCTCTATCCGACTTTGTATCCTCTGCACTGAATTCCATTTCTGAAATGGTCTTTTCCGCATCGTTATCCCACTCCATGTCAAAGTCACCTCGCCGGGGCATGTACCCCGCCAATTCCGCCCCTGGAAGCTGCTTCATATCCTCCAATCTAGGCGGCAAAACCTTGGCTTCGTATCCCATCAGTTTCTGCGCTTTTCTTTCAATGAATTCCTTGCGCATCCGTTCGGCGTCGGCCTTGGAGGAGCAGGATGTCGTCTGCCTCACAAACGATTGCTCAGAGCGATACCAAAGGTCACGAGCCACCTCCTCGCCGAAATGGGTATCAGCGGGGTTGTAAGGATGGGGCCACACTTCCTCGAATCCTTCCAATTGATCCGTGGGGACCACCCGGAATTTGATCTTTTTGAACCCCGGCGCTGATGAGTCATCCTCGACAATGGAGGAGGAGACGCTTCGACGGGGACGCTTGCGCGATGCCACGCTGGTTCCGCCATTCTCGCCATCGGAACTATCCGATGTAGCTGCAGGCTTGGCATCCTTCTCCTCCTCCTCCTCATGCTCCCCTTCCGGAACAGGCACCATTGTGTACGGAGGCAAAATATGACCGTACCGTCCCATGAAATCATCCAGGTATCGCTCCATGCACTTTTTGTCCGTCTTGCCCCCGATGACCACTCCGTCATTGTTCTTACCGATATCTCCGGACGCCGATGCGCCATTTCCGCTCTCGCCGCTGGCTCCGGCGTTGATGTGCTCGGCAATGTCGGGCCAGTTGCCCAATCCGCAGGTGAGGATGCCGTCGAGGAGGCGTAGGTCTTCTTCGGCGGTCCATGCGTCTTTGGGCGCGTCAATGACGTGGAATCGTTTGGTTGCTGTTTCAGCAGCTTCTTTGGGTTTGTCATCTTCTTTGGCGTTATCAATTTTGGCAGCTTTTGGTTTTTCACCATCGATGGCCTTCAAAGATTCTTCTGCATCGTGAGTTTTCTTGTCATCTTTTTCCACTCCTTCTTTGCAAGTCTCTTCGTCCTTCTTGGATGCTTCCGCGTCACTCGACTTTGTTGCAGGTTCTTCATTGGAACTTTTCTTTTTTGCATCTCCTTCACCCAATTTTTCGGCTGCATCGGAAGAAACTTTGTCATCAGAGCTCTTTTTATTTCCATCTTTGGCAACTTCTTCTTTATCGATATCCATAGCATCACTGGTGGATGGTTCCTTCTCTTTTTCTTTGATTTCCTTCTCCTTCGCTTCTGTTGAATCCTTTGCATCCACGGCATTGTCATTTGACGATTCCTTTTCCTGTTCTTTGCTCTCCTCCTCCATCACCTTCATAGAGTCCTTGTCATCTCCTTTCCGATCTGACTCGACCTCGCCTTCTTTCTCGATTCCCCCTTCCTTCTTCGCCGAGCTACCGCTATCGCCAGCTTCGTCGTCTTTCTTATTCTCCTCGTCGTCGTCAATTCCTCCTTTCTTCGTTTCCTCATCATTGCTAACATCCACATTGAAAACCTCCACCCCCCTCACGCCCCGAAACGAAGGAAACAGCGTATACCTCGTGCTATCCGCGACCAAATACCCGTGGCTCGGATTGTGCTTAAAATACGGCACCCACTCCCCCTTGACGTACGATCCCAATTCCGCATAATCGGTAGCGGAAACCTTGTTATTCTTATTATTGCCCTTGTTGGGCCTCCCGGCCTTCATCTTGCGCTTGGCGCCCTTCTCGTCCTTGCCGAATTTGCTCCTGTTGTCGAACACTTTCACCTTCCCGCCAGCCTCCCCCATGATGCCGCCGCCGCCGCCGGCCCCTACTCCGGCCTTGGCGGCATCCCCCCGCTTCTGCCGCTCCTCCTCCCGCTTGTACTTGGCCATGCGCTCGTGATCTTCCGTGGCGAAGCATTCGAGACATAGGTCGAAGTCGGGGCAGACGGCGCAGCGTATGCGGGGGGCGCGGGTCAGGTCGGTGCCGCAGTAGTCGCATTCGTACAGTCCGCGGGGTTTTTCTCCCAGGAGGACCAGCGGCTTGTTGGAGGAGTCGCTGGCGGATTGGTCGTCGTCTTCGTCGAGTGCGTTGCAGCTGTCGTTTCCGTGATGTCTGTTGGTGTCGTTATGTTTGCCATGCGTTTTCTTTTCGGCGGGGGCGCTGCCGGGGGTGCTGCCGGGAGTGCTATTCTTGCTTCGAGGCGGACGTCCCGGCCCCCTCCTCTTCGGAATGGGAGTAGTCGTCTCCGCATCATTGTCCTTCGTCCTCGCCTTCGCCGGTGCCACAGCGACGACGTCTCCTCCGCCTCTCAATCCAACGAGCTTGCCGCTGCCGCCGCCGCCGCCGCCGGACCTCCTGCCCGACGATCGCACCGACGATGTAGCAGCAGCAGCAGTAGCGGAACCAGCATTGGCCGCTGACAACGCACTGGCGGAACCGATCCCGCCGGGAGGGACGGGGGAACGTCCGCGGGTGGACATCATTGTCGGCAATGCGGGAGAGCGCGATCGCGTCGATGCCCTGCCCGAAGATGCCGATGATGGTGCCGCAGTTGCCCTGCTTGCCGATGACGATTCGGCGCCGCCGCCCCGAGTGGCGGACGACGCGGAAGGGATTCCGCGTCGGCGCGTTCGCATGGATCCTTGGGATGAATCCAGATCATCGGCGTCGTCCCTGTCGGCCATGGTGAGTGGTAGGTATTGCTTCTTCCCGGTTGGTTTTGGATTTGGCTACTGGCTGCATGCAGACTGCAAGGGGTGGGAAGGCGGGATTCGCGCTTGTTTTGGATTTGTTCGCGATGGTGGAGACGACTTTGGGGGGCAACGGAAAATAAAGAGAGTTTCCCCGCAGTGTCAATCGAATCAACATCCATAATGTTTCCCCGCTAACCGACGGGATTGCCCCCCAAAAGTGTCAAATCAAAATTCCGCTCACAACGAAACGAAGAACGAAAGCCAGACGTCCAGACAATAAAATCAAATCCACAACCGTTGTATTCTTTGACACCATGGCGCTCACCTCCTCGATCAAAAACGACGACGACGGCGCCGCCGACGACGCCGCCACCACAGCCACGGCAACGGCAACGGCAACGGCAACTACCAATGCCAACCATGCCGTCGACCTCGGGCCTCTGCCCGTGCCGGTAGCAACCGGCGAAGCCGCTGCCGTCGACGAGCCGGCCGCAACGTCCGCGGGGTCGGAGAGGACCGCGGTGGCGAAGAACGAGCCCCTGGGTGAGGAGGAGGAGGGAAGCAATGATGCTGCTGCCGACGATTCCGCCGCGAAGGACAACGATGCAACCAATGATGCTGACGTTAGCGGAAAGGAAGAGTTGGCATCGTCCTCCGAGGGGGTGGCAGCGAGCGAAGCGGCGGCGAAAGAGGAGTCGCCTAAAGGGAAGGATGAAAATGATGATATAACTGCCACGGCAGCTTCCGAGCAAAATGATGATGATGCATCATCGTCATCGGCCTCCTCTACCCATGCCGGGAACAATGACAAAGACGCAGCCGAGGACGAGAACGAAAGCGATAATGTCGCCAAAGCCGAGAGCGATGTCGAACCGTCTGCTACCGCGCCCAACAACGGCAACGAGAACAATGCTAACGATGACGCCAACGCCGCCAAACCACCCTCAAAATCCCCCGTACTCGTCCACGATCCAAAACCGACGGAACGACCAGACTCCTCCAACAACAACAACCACGACGACGATGATAACGATAACGACGACGACGCCCCCAACTTCCCGGGATGCTCCTGCCGCAAATCCGCCTGCCTCCTCCTCTACTGTCCCTGCTTCGGCGAGGGCAAATCCTGCGCCCCCTCCTGCAAGTGCCTCAACTGCAAGAATCCCAAGGGCGCGAATGCCAATTCCAAAACTACGTTGGAGGAGCGCAAAAAACGGGAGAGGAAGGAGAAGATTCGCAGGAAGGAGGCCAGGAGGGCGTTGGAGGAGGCGAAGAAGCGGATGATGGTGATGGAGGAGGATGGGATGGATGGCGGTGGTGGTGGTGGTGGTGGTGGCGGTGGTATGGAGAGGAAGCAGCAGGTGCTCATGCTCACGGTATCTCCGGGGAGACTCGGACTGACGTTGCAAATAGTTTCCGAGGGCGGGGCCAGGATCACCCATGTGGATCCTGCGTGCACTTTTCGGGGGCAGATCGAGCCCGGAGATCGAATCGTGAGCATCGATGGGAATACCGTGAATAAGTTGGAGGATGTTACCGTGGGCAAGGAGCGGGTGAGGCAGTTTGGCATTGTCAAGAAGAACAAGGATGTCGAGGCTGCGGTTGCTTATGCTGCTTCTGTTTTTGGAACTATTGGAGTGAATAATGGGATGTTAGCTGCAAAGAATATTCCAATCATCGCCGGAAGGAAGAATCCCGCCTTAATGTCCAATTCGAACAGCACAGCTGCTGCCGCTTCTGCTGCCAACAACGCTCCAACAACGGGAGGACCGCGCAAACAAACGTTTCCCCACCTCAACGAACTCAACGCCACCGCCGACGACCGATCCTCCGAACACCGACGCGAGGACATTATGACGGAACTGCTCCAATGGGACAAAAAGCACAACGTCAACACCACGGCCAAAATGGGTCCCTCCCGCTATCAAATCATCTGCGTCCCACTCAAGCGACGCGACACGGTCAACAAGCGCGAGCTCGACAACCAATGCTTTCATCAGTACAACAAGCAAACCAAAGTGTTTGACAAGTTCTTAAATGCGTGGGCTTCGTATTGCGACGGTACGGACGAGGATGCGGCCAATATGCTTTTGTTCAATTTGGCAAAGAGGTTTCCGCAGTGTTATGTCAAGAACTTTCTATTGGCGAATAAGATGAATGACAAGTTGAATGGCGTGGCGGGAAATGGTGGGAATAAGGTGGCGGTGGAGCTGCCGCCCAACTTTGTCAGCTACGATGGCACGAATGATATCAAGTGGAATACGAGGTATGCCGAGCTGGCCAAGTACAAGGAAGAGAATGACGATTGCAAAGTCTATTCAAAAACTGACCTAGGAAGGTGGGTGTGCTCCCAACGCTCGGCGCGCGTCACCAAAGCCAAAAGCCTCAGTCCCAAACGCATCCAACTCCTCGACGATTTGGGCTTTCTGTGGAGCGGCCTGCCCGAGGGATGGGCCCGTCCCATCCCCGGCGGCGATCCTCGTCAGAATCGCGCCATCGCGTCCAAGGTTGCCTACCCCGACTTGACCATTCGGGAGGCGTTGTACATGGGCGGGTTTTCGGAGGAGGAGTTGAATGCCGTCAAGGATCAGAAGCACACCTGGCGGACCGGCTACGTCTACCTGAAGGACATTATTGTGAAAAAGGTGGAAAATTACGAAGTTGCTCGTAGGTCCGGCGCGCGCCTTCAGATCGAGGCGCTGGTCAACACCCTGCAGTCCGAGGAGGAGGATCGACTCGAGAAAGTGTTTGGAGAGGCGCGACATCTGCTGCCGGAGTTTTTGGAGCTTGCCGAGGAACGGAAGAGAACTGGTGTGATGGAAAAGCCAATCAAATCTCGTGTGAGCAGTGATAGTGGTGGTGGGAACCATAAGCGAAGGAGGCATAGCGAAGATGCCTTTTTGGACCCCATGTTGGATCATCATGAGGATCCCATGAGGAAACAGACTCGGCATAATGGCGATGATAATGTTGTGGATGATGATGATGTTGAAGGGGAGCACCATCATCAACAACAACACATGGGGATGCCACCGGGTGCAGATTCGGTGGATTTTCAGCCACAAATGAATTATGATCCTAATGGTGCCAATGCTCAGCAGGTGGCGCGAGATTTGCATTCGTGGAGACAGCAGAGCAATTATTGGAGATGATTGTGTTTATGAGCAATGTGTAAGAAGTTAGAATATCCATTTATATTTTGCTTATGAAAAATGAATTTATGTTTTGGCGGTATTGGTAAGGTCAAATCCTTCCATTCATTGATTCAACCCTTTCCTTACCCAGTCTTCATAATGCTGCATGCAATATGTTCCATGACCATGGTAGGTACTGTAACATATCCACATGGAGTGTGATTATGCTTGAAAAGGATTGAACTAAGAATAAATTGAAGGGCGAAGCAGTTAAGCAAGAACTGGCAAATCTTCCTGGGCAAAAATAGGGGTAGATTTTCTGGCAAGCGCAAATTGAGGTCAATTTGCATCGAAACTCACTTGATAGAAATGTTACAGTATGTATTATGGGAGACTGTCACACTCAGGTCATATACTATGACTAAGATCACACCTCAGGCAAATATTCACTTCTAACCAAACACCAGAATTATGGCCTCAGGTAAATAAAACCAATGGAAGTGGTTGACTGTGTCTGCACAACATAGGAACCCAATGTACTACTACATAAGGATTATCATATTGTTGACACCTGCAGATATCTATGACTATCTGTGAGGATGTCGAATAGGTCGTGATGGATCCTATTCTTCATTCTTGGCCGGCCATTTGTGGGGTAGAAGGGGTGATTAGAATCAGTATGGAGCAATACACCAACCAACAGTTTGGTGGCATGGCAATCACTAGCCATCACTATCACATATTATTTGTGATTTCTGTGGCAAGTCTTGACTAATTTTTCGGGGGAATCATTGTTCCGCAAAGCAACCAGAATAATTAATGGTGCTAGACTCACCAGTTAGATACTGATGAGCTATTGGGACTGCAGACAGATCATGGACCCTTAGGCACTAACGTTGGGCGTTTGCGCAATAGTACCGTACACTATTGCACGAAAGTTGGTACGTTACAACATATGTACTCAGTTCCACATGGAACCGAGATTGTGACCCAGTCACTCAGTCATCACGGACAGCAACCGATGTTCAGACAGCCATTCACCGTATCTTACCATGGAATTCCATGGCTGGCAGTCGATTGTCATGGCAGCACCGAAACATCCATGGCAATACCGAAACATGAAATATCAAGGACTCAGGTAGATCATTAATCAACTAAGTCCTTATCAACGTTATCTATGGTCACGATATGACTAGTACCTTCAGAGTTCTTAACGAACACAGCTTTGGTGCTAAGCTCAGTTCATTCAACCAAAAACCAAACCTATGGGGATTCAAGAAGCATGTTATTGTACACATCTGTTTAAGTTTCTCTGCTATTATAGGTTATTGTGGCACCCCTCTCATACGATGTGATTGTTCCTGTTTTTTTCCAAATAGGTTGATGCTAGGCCCTGATGTATACACATGGTACAACAAATCATTCACCCGTGACTCTCCAAATCAAATTAACAATATGATTCAAATGAAGATGAAGGACAAGTTAACTCTACAAGTTGTGTTATCTGCAAGGTGAACCCTGACTTCAATAGTATACTAGCATTTCCCTTTGAAATCGCCATCAAGCCAACTGAGGTTTCATATGGTATTAAACAGCCTGGTATTAATGCTGAACGATACAACACAACTCTTTTTTAGGTTCAACTTGTCTCATCAAGAGAACCTTCTATTTTGGCGCTAAACAAGAATAATCATTCTTTTCCGAGCACATAATGCTCGGACAGTCATCATCAAATACCAGGAGATACCATAACTACTGC
Source organism: Detonula confervacea (assembly GCA_036939415.1). Taxonomy (NCBI): domain Eukaryota; phylum Bacillariophyta; class Thalassiosirophyceae; order Thalassiosirales; family Thalassiosiraceae; genus Detonula; species Detonula confervacea. The sequence continues at coordinate 1,352 of JALLAS010000156.1, read as the reverse complement.
TTCTTCAAATAACGAGCTCAACTCTATAAGGCCCTTACTCAATCTGTTATGGCCTATTGATTGCCAAGCTACCACGCCAACAATCTCTTCCAGTTGGAAAGGTATCAGAAGGATCTCATCTAATCCATTAGCAATATCCCTAGCAAAATGTGGTACAAGGCCTACATGTATTTCCACTTTTCCAAGTTGGAAGAGTAGAATACCTCGCGTAGATAATTTATACTTAGGTACCTCATCTAGAAGGCTACAATGTTTCTGCGAGTTCTCAAGGATTTTCGATGAAATTTGGATCCAACCGCGATCTTACTTTTTTCCGATCTTACTTTTTTCTGAGCTTCGCAATCTTTCGCCATGTTGACACATGGTCAAAATTTCTAGCACACTGTGCATCGTGTCCCCCCCCCATGCACATGAAATACAACACATGGCCTTTCTGACCATGTATCCATGAGGGGGGATGAGCCACAAGCAAAGAAGCGGGCCTTTCTGACCATGTACCCATGAGAGGGGATGAGCCACAAGGCCAAGATGCCCGACCATGTAGCCATGATGGGGGATGAGCCACAAGCAAATACGCGGGCCTTCCGGACCATGTACCCATGATGGGGGATGAGACACAAGCAAATATCATCGTGATCTATGGTGATGGCAAGGAAACAATGAATTATTTTATTTGCGATACAGAAGATTGCCTACCAATCTTTGCCCCTTCTGTTAGCCTCCTCCGCCGTACCTAGGTCAAACGCCGCTCCAGTGGCCGAAACCCTGCTTCTCTATGGTGGAGATGCAATTGCACTTGTATCCTCTCCATCCGCCATAGTAATTCCGGCTGCAGCCTCTCCAACTGTACTTGCCTCCTCTCCATCGGAAGAGCCATTCATACACACAGCCTCTCCAGTGGCGGTATCATTACCAGATACGTTTGCTCCGATCACTTGTCCGGCTGCCCCCCTAGAACCTCTATTTCTTGCACGCAGCTCTAACAGAGCGGCTTTTTGCCTCTTGTTTTCATCAAGTAAATTGTCTACGCTGTGCCACGTGCTGAAACATGATGTCGAAAAACCAACATTGACTCTGGTGCACAACGAAACCTTGCACACAGAACAATGTGTACGGAGCAGGGCCGGCAACGCCCCCAACTAATCTAAATAATCCGCCGCCGACCCTCACCCCATTTTTGCCGCCGCTGTCCCCGCCCCATCCATTGCCGTTGCCCTCCGGGTTTATTGCCCTTTGTCTGCCGTTTGTCACTTGTTGCCACCCCTGTTAACAGGAATGGAGGTATAGACGGAAATATCCGTCCACAAAATTACTAGCTTCGTAGCGAGTGCAATATCTCGCGCGATATTGTG